>ML816930.1:113975-125023 GCA_009831015.1 Picea engelmannii
AACCCACATGAACAAAAAACCCTTATCAATGGCATATTGCAAGGTTTCACCAATTTGAGGCTATGGGAGACTTCGACAAACTTGGAGGTTTTGGCAAATTTGATACAAAATGGGCGAAGAGGTTGAAAACTTTGACATGATCACATTTATGATTTCACTATCTAAACCTTTGTTTTTCTGCAGCGAAGAGAATAAATTTTGTTCTCATAATAACATGAAAATCATTGATAAATATAGAGCATGCTAAGAGGATTAGGCTTGGAAAAGGGTTGAGTTTAGGCTAGAATGTTTAGGTACTATCATGTACCATGCTTGAAATATAAGTTGTTGTTACTATACTGAATTATTCTCTAACCCTTATATCACTCATATTTCTTCAATGCTCCATCACAAAAACAATGAGGGTATGTTTGATCTGTCACTATTTGAGGCCAACATGGAGTTCTTGAATTTGTAAATACTGGTGATTGGAGATGGTTTCTTGTCTTGGAATATGTCATCATTTTTGTGGTCCCAATACCCAACATTATATGTAATTGAAAGTAGATAAAAACCTTAGGGGTACTTCTCAGAGAGAACAAATTGTTCTAGTTTTCTTCAAGTGTATCTCCTTCCCATGGAGGGTGATGACCAATGTTCTAGCAAAACTCTAGTCTTTCCAAGTGAAATGACAACTCATTGAGATGTAGTTGACTAATTCGTTTCTTACCCTATATAAAAAGAACATGCTTCCTCCTTCCTTACCCTTACAAAGAAGGTTGTCCCACGTTAAAATCTTATTATGGAAGGAAAGCCAAGTGAAAGTTTTGGTCTTGGGAGGGACACTTATTTTCCATAGTCCCCTCTACCACCACAAACCATTTCCCTCGTCCTATAGTATAATAAAATACTTGTATCACAACGTGACCTTGTACCAACCTACCTCTGTGAAGTTTGGGTGAAACCCTAAAACCTACACAGAGAACCTAGCTAGAGAAATTCACACAAAACTTGCAAAAGAAATAGAAAGAGACGCAAGAATGAGAGAAAATAAAGAATGAATTGTATTACATCGAATAGTAGAATGAAGTATAAATACTTGAAATACTCTATATGGATAAGTGAATGCACCCTAAATAGGATATAGAGTGATTTGAAGCACCATAGTAGTGATCTATAGTGATCTAAACACTCACTGATAGAAATCAGAGTAATTTTCCACCTAGTCTATGTTAATTGGTCCATGCAATCGAAAGTTAACTAAGTCACACGTGCGGAAGTGAGAGAAATTAATGCATGCACATGATATGCACCCTCCAGGTGCATGCATGTCATATGCACCCTCCTGATGAGAAAACCAAGGTGAACATGCAATTATTGGTGATAAAACTAAGGTTGTCATGCATGAGTTGTCCTCTACTAGTCTAACTAAAGGCTAGCTGAGTCAAAAATGAAGAGGGAAGGTGCTCCTATTTTTTAGGAGACGCTCTATTTTTTAGAGAATATTTGCGAGAGATAATATTCTCATCTACCTCAACATTAAACTAGCAAACTTAGGTAAAAGAACTAGGTGAGTGTGTAATATCTAAAACACCCCCTTGAACATTACTAGGGTGTAAATAAAGAATGATTCCCAACAAAAAGGCCATGTTAGGTACCCATTTACAATGCATCTAATTATGAACACTGAAAAAAGAGGAAAGAGGGAAAACCTCATGAGAACCCCCCCTCAAATTACAATGCATCAAATATGAAGAAGGAAAGATAGACAACTACTAAGCAACTATGTTCTTCACTCCAATATGGTCACAAAAAATGTGGAACTTTTGCTCGGTGAAAGTCTCGATGAAGATGTCAATGATCTGTTAGGATGTGGGACAGTACTGCAAATCAATGATCCTATCATGAAGCATCTCTTTGATGTAATCCATATGGATATTGATATGTGTTGTTCATTGTTGTTTTACTAGATATCTACAAAATATTAGTGTGTTCTGGTTGTCACACCAAATGACAGTCGGATGATGGAACTGGATACCAATCTTAGTGAGGAAGTTCTGAAGTTAAAGTGCTTGAATAATGATGTTGATTGCTCCTTTGTACTCGTCCTCTGCTGACGATAAATCAATCATTGATTTCTTTTCACTCAACCAACATATGGGATTGAAACCTAAACTAAGCACGTACATAGAGGTTGACTTGCAATCTATGTTATCGCCATCCCAAAAAGAATTTGTGAAGCGCATGAGACCCAATGCACAACCTCCTACATAGTGAATCCCATAATTGGTGGTACCCTAAACATATTTGAGGATGCGCTTGGAAACCTTCTAGTGTAGCTCATGTGTCTCTTGAAAGTACCCGGAAACTTTCCCTACTGCATATGAGAGATCTGGTTGAGTGTGGGTGAGATACAAAAGGCTCCCCACAAGCTATCGATATAAGGTGTTGTCCACTAATGGTGTATCTTCGCCATCCTCAAGCCTTACCCAAGACAATAAGTATGTGGCTACAAACTTGCAGTCTGTCATGTAGAATCTAACCAAGAGATCCCTGACATACTTAATCGTAGACAACTTGATTCTTAAATCATCCTAGTTGATCTCAAGACCAAGTAAAAAGTGAAGTGGTCCCATGTATGTCATAGAGAACCTATCCTGCAGAATGTCTTTGATCGCAACAACTGTTGAGGCCGAGCTACCTTTGATCAAGAGGTCATATACATAGAGTAGTAGGATCAACAAAGAGCCAGAGGTCATCAACATATACACATTGGGATTTCATTTACATCTAAAAAAATGATGATAAAGTAAATAGGAATCCGTTTGATTTGATTCCGAGCTACCATTCTCTGGGCACCTGCTTGAGGCCATAGAGTGATTTTTTCATTCGACATACTAGAGATGAGTTTTGTATGAATCCCTAAGGTTGATCCATGTAAATCTCCTCCGATATATCCCCATACAAAAAGGAATTCTTCACGTCCATCTAGTGAACTTCCCACCACCTGGATACTGCAATGGTGAGGGCTAACCAGATGGAGTCCATATTTTCTATTGGAGCAAAGGTATCATCATAGTCAATCCCGTAAATCTATTGAAATCCTTTGGAAACCAATCTTACCTTGTACCTGCTCACATGTTTGTTTGTTTCCCTCTTGGTCCTGTATACCCATCTGCATCTGAAAAGATTCCTCTGTGAAGGAAGCAAAACCAGATCCCAAGTCTGGTTCTTGAGGAGAGAGTTGTACTCCTCCTACATAGTTGCTTCCTAGAAGGAATTAACTGTAGCCTTTGCATATATCTACAAGTAGTAATCTAGAACCATGTATCATTGCATGGGAATCATTAGTTTTGTAGTTTCAAGTGCAAGAGGTGTCTCCTCAAACTGATATCTCATCCTCTTCCAATCCGTTGGATCCCCCACAAAATCACTTGCTACCTATAGGGTGGAGTGCGCCTATTTGAGAATCTTCTATGGTTCATTATTTTTATTCTCATCATCTACATGTTCATCCTCATCTGAATCTAATTTGAAACTCAAATCTGAAGGTTGATCTGAATGTATGGACTCATCATCTCATATGTCTGGTACAAGCAGAAGTACAAAAGTATCTGCATGTGGCTCTTGTGGTGCATGCATGGAACTTTCCTCAAACTAAACACTGCACTCAATGATAATATTGTTCATTGAGGGATCAATCAACCTGTAACCCTTCACACCCTCAACATATCCAACAAAGATGCATGATGTTATTTAAGGATCTAATGCCTTCTTATTTTAAGAGGGTATGTGGGCCCATGCTCGTGATCTAAAGATTCATAAGTGGGTGATTTTTGCTGAAATATTTTAAATGAAAAGAGTATTCTATTTATTATTGAGTTATTATTCATTAGATCAATCCCCTTTTGTGGATCGATCATGTCGGGCATTGTAATTGACCAAATCCCCTTTCGTGGATTGGTCAAACCCTAAATATATTATGCAAATTAAGAAGTCGTCCCCCAGGCTAATTAAAGTGGTTTTAACCACTAAGAAGACAAGTCGGCCCTGCCCAGTGAAGAGACACATTTCCAACACTTGTCGGTTTGTATAAATAAAGGAAGCTAGCACCTCATTTGATCACTCACTCATTCCCTCACTCAGTGCGCAAGTTTGGTAGCTACAGTTGGGAGAAGAAGGAAGAGAGAGGTGTATTGCTCAGTGGAGGATATTCTCTAGTGTTTGGTTTATTGTCTTGGCATTGTATTGGCTATCTATATTAAGGAAGTTTTTGTTGTGTTTTCTCTCCCATGAGGGTTTCCCGGGATAAATGTTGTGGATCTTGTGATTGTGTTTCTCTTAGTGATCCTATCTATGATATGGTTATATAGTAAATTGAAAAGAAACCTAATAATAACTTAAACCTTAACATGGTATTAGAGCTAAGCTGAAGAGAGCATCTTTCACTGGATAAATAAAAACGTCATCGTTGTCGTACAAGAAAATTAGGGCTTTTTAGTAAAGAGGAATTTCAGCCTAAAAATCATCTAGAAAAGTGAGCCCTAGCCTAGGGAACTCTTTGGCACATTCAACACACTTTTTCAGTGGATAGAACTCCCAAAAAGTGAAACCCTAGTTTTCATTGGTACTAGAAAACCAGAAGTACCAGAAAACCAGGAAACCAGAACCAATACCAGAAGTACCAGTCCAAAATTCCACTGATCAAGATTGAAGGGGGGGGATTTGGATTTTCTTAAATCTAACAGCACCAGGCTACTCACATCAGCCAAGTGCACCTCCTGGTAAGTTCAAAATTAAATTCTGAGCATTTTCAATTTTTGGTCATTTTCTAGCTCTAGGTAAAAATGTCTGCAAGCACTAAGCTTGTAGACAAGCTAGAAGGTGTGGAAAAATTTTGTGCCTGGAAGTATAGGATTGCAATCATTCTTGACGAGAATGACCTAGCAAGATTCATTAAAGAATATGTATCAGAACCTATCGATGTTGCAGCTAAAGCAAAACACCAAAAGGACATAGTTAGGGCCAAAAGAATCATTGTAGATTCTATTAAATATCACTTGATTCCTCAAGTGGCTTCAAATAAGAATCCAAAAGAAATGTTTGATGCCCTAACTAGATTGTATGAAGGAAAGAACATCAATTGGAAGATGAATCTAAGAACTCAACTCAAAAGTACAAGGATGCAGAAAGGAGAAACAATTCATGAATATTTCTCTAGAATATCACAATTTTAAATAAAAACTAGAAGCAATTGATGATACTATAGATGAAGACTAACTTATAATGACAACCCTTAATGGTCTCAAAAGATCTTGGGATGCATTCATCCAAACTATTTGTGCCAGAAAGGAGAAATTAAACTTTGACAGTCTTTGGGAAGAATGTGTTCAAGAAGAAGCAAGAGTAGCTAACCGAGAAGCATTACTATCAAGAGATGAAGATCAAGCTCTAGCTACTCATACTAAAGGAGGAAGAAAGAGGTCTTACTTCCATAAAGAAACTCATAAGGAGTATCACCCCCATAACAAATTAATACATAAATAATTTCACCCTCCAAGGAGATTCCAGAAGTTTTTGAAAGGTCAAAGAAGAGAAAAGTATTTCTCATCCTACCAATGTTACCATTGTGACAAGATGGGACATATTGCGAAGAATTGTCCAGCTAGATGAGAAGAATACAAGAATATAAACAAGAGGAACCATTCCCATACAGTTGAAGATGAAGAGCCACCCACAAAGATGATAAAAGAACAGATTGAAGAATATGTCTTAATATCTGCCCTCTCAGGATCATTATCACCTGGTGAGGACACTTGGCTCATAGATAGTGGTGCTTCCAAGCACGTGACAGGTCAAAGAGACATTCTCTCTTGCCTTACAGAAAAGAAGTTTCCCCATAAAGTTACACTTGCAGATGATTATCAATACCCTATCAAAGCAATAGGAGAATCAAATTACAAACTTGATTCAAGGACCCCAATGAAGATGAAGGATGTACTATATGTACCAGGTTTGACAAAGAACTTACTTTCTATCTCAGATTTAGAGAAGAAATGCTTCAGATTTTCCTTCATACATGGAGAAGTTCTTGTGTGTCCCAAAGGAAAAACCATGGAAGAAGCAATTGTTATTGGAAAAGAAGAAGGTGGCTTATATAAGCTAAAGGGTCACTCAGAAGCAGTCTTGACCCATTCCATTGAGAATCCATGTGAATTTTGGCATAGAATACTAGCTCACATCAACTACAAGGCATTACCATATGTAAGCAAGGCAGTCATAGGTCTACCAGAATTCAAGGTTGACCATGAAGGTGTGTGCAATGGATTTGCACAAGGAAAGAACATCAAGAACCCTTTCTTGAAGAGAGACAGTAAAGAAGAAAGAGTCCTAGAGCTCATTCAATCAGATGTATGTGGTCCAATGCCATCAACATCCATCAGTGGGTATGTATAATATGTGTCTTTTATTGATGACTATTCTCACAAAACCTGGGTTTAATTTTTGAAATCAAAATATGAAGTGTTCAATAAATTCAAGGAATTCAAAGCCTTGATAGAGAATATATCTGAAAGAAAAATCAAAATACTCAAGTCATATAATGGAGGATAAATCACCTCAAAAGAGTTTGCAAACTTTTGCAAAGATGTCGGGATTAAGAGGGAGCTCACCACTCCCTACAATCCTCAAAAAAATGGTGTAGCAGAAAGAAAGAATGGAACTATAATGGAAGCAGTGAAGACTATGATCCATGATCAAGATCTTCCAATGCACTTATGGGCAGAAGTAACAAAAACAACAGTATATGTACAAAACATATTGTCCCATAGTGCACTTGGGTTCAAGACCCCTGAATATATGTTCTCCGGAAAGAAGCCAGAAGTAAGCCATCTCAAAATATTTGGTTGTCCAGTATTTGTACACATTCTGAAAGAGAAGAGAACCAAGATGGACCCTTCAGGAAAGAAGGGAATATTTGTTGGATATTGTGAAGTCTCCAAGGCCTTCAGAGTTTATATACCAGGTTACAATCATATTGAGATCAGCAGGGATGTAACCTTTGATGAATATGCAGCACTCAAGAAATCAAGAAGATGTCAACTTGAAGAAGTATATGAAGAAGAACATGTGGCTCCCAGAGTTGCAGAACCAGTAAGGGAAGTCATAACTTCCCCTGATGAGGAGATTCTAGAAGATAATGACATAAAAGAATCCCAAGAACCTCCCCAGATGACAATCTCCCACAAGAAAAAGACATCCTGGGTTAGGGAACTTATTCAAGATGGAGAGAAGTATGGTGCCCCCGAAGGAACCATGAGACAAGTCAAGAAACCCAAGCCATTATCCAGTTATATGGCTTTGATGTGTGATCTCTTAGAGAAGGAGCCTACTTGCTTTGAAGAAGCCATTCAGAAGAAATAATGGGAAGATTCCATGACATAAGAATACCAATCCATTATAAAGAATGATGTATGGGAAATAGTTCCCAGACCAAAGAGAAAGGATGTGGTATCTTCTAGTTGGCTTTTCAAAATAAAACATGTTGTTTATGGAAGTATTGAGAAATATAAAAACGGTTTGTTGCTCGTGGATTTTCTCAAAATGAAGGCATTGACCAGAAACTGCTCGATGATGTTTGGTGGAACCATCCATGATGTTTTCCTCTATTTCAATTATGCTTGCCTTTGTTAGGACTGCTCCTCTCCGGCATTGAAAGTTGGATCAATTTTGAGTTTGTGTACCAGAAATGCAATTCCAACCATCCAAAGGTTAATCCAATGCGTTGAGCATACTTTTCTTTCCCCATGGGCTCTGTCGTGGGCACTATACTGCACTCGAAACTTGGGTTCTTGTTTGTATGATACCTGGGCACATTGTTTCTTGGCAAGCTTGGACACTGCGATGATGTGGATGACATGTCCATCATCACAATCATCATTACCCTCTTTCTCTAATGATATTGTGTGCATCCCAAGACCCGTCTTATCAATAAACATTCCACAAAACTCTGCAAAGTATAACCCACATGAACAAAAAAGAAGGATCTAAAAGACTTTATATAAGGCGAGGTATAGTATGCTTGCTGACGCGTAGTGCATCATATGGTCTTGTGGGATCGAATGTGGCACTGTCCACAAATTCTAATATAAAACCAATAATAAACAAGGCTACATGGTAAATACATGCAGAAGTCTGAATACATGAAAACAATACAAGAGAAAATTGTCCACAAATTCTAATATAAAACCAATAATAAACAAGGCTACATGGTAGCAAATACCGGAATACATAAAAACAATGCAAGAGAGTAATTCATAGTAAAATATTAAAATATTTTAAAAATAGTATATATAATATATTGCTAATGGTATCTACAATTACATTCATACAAATAAAATGAAAATTTTATTTAAATGAAATATAAAACCAATAATAAACAAGACTACATGGTAAATACAAATTGTTTACAAATTATAATATAAAACCAATAATAAACAAGGCTACATGGTAGCAAATACCAGAATACATGAAAACAATGCAAAAGAGTAATTCATAGTAAAAAATTAAAATGTTTTAAAAATAGTATATATAATATATTGCTAATGGTATCTACAATTACATTCATACAAATAAAATGAAAATGTTATTTAAATGAATTTGTAGTAAGGATATGAAATTTGTAGATTATTTGATATTTCGTATAGAAAATTCTCCACAAATTATAATATAAAACCAATAATAAACAAGGCTACATGGGAGCAAATACCAGGCTACATGATAGCAAATACCTGAATACATGAAAACAATGTAAGAGAGTAATTTATAGTAAAAAATTAAAATGTTTTAAAAATAGTATATATAATACATTGCTCATGGTATCTACAATTACATTTATACAAATAAAATGGAAATGCTATTTAAATGAATTTGTAGTAAGGATATGAAATTTGTAGATTATATAAAAAAAAATCAAAATGTTTTAAAAACAGTATATATAATATATTGCTAATGGTATCTACAATTACATTCATACAAATAAAATGAAAATATTATTTAAATGAATTTGTAGTAAGGATATGAAATTTGTAGATTATTTGATATTCGTTATAGAAAATTTTCCACAAATTCTAATACAAAACCAATAATAAACGAGGCTACATGGGAGCAAATACCAATCTACATGGGAGCAAATACCAAGCTACATGATAGCAAATACCTAAATACATGAAAACAATGCAAGAGAGTAATTTATAGTACAAAAATTAAAATGTTTTAAAAATAGTATATATAATATATTGCTAATGATATCTACAATTACATTCATACAAATAAAATGGAAATGTTATTTAAATGAATTTGTAGTAAGAATATGAAATTTGTAGATTATATAAAAAATTAAAATGTTTTAAAAATAGTATATATAATATATATTGCTAATGGTATCTACAATTACATTCATACAAATAAAATGAAAATGTTATTTAAATGAATTTGTAGTAAGGATATGAAATTTGTAGATTATTTGATATTATGTATAGAAAATTGTCCACAAATTCTAATATAAAACCAATAATAAACAAGGCTACATGAGATCAAATACCAGGCTACATGATAGCAAATATGTGAATACATGAAAACAATGCAAGAGAGTAATTCATAGTAAAAAATTAAAATGTTTAAAAATAGTATATATAATATATTGCTAATGGTATCTACAATTACATTCATACAAATAAAATGGAAATGTTATTCAAATGAATTTGTAGTAAGGATATAAAATTTGTAGATTATATGATATTTCGTATTGAATAAGTGTGGATATGAAAATATTATCTATAATGATATTTTAATATATTTCACTTATATCTTTAACATAGAGAGTGGTAAAAAAACTATGTAGGCATTGCTTCAATCTATGATGCACACCCATAAAATGATACACAACAAATTGTTCAAAACAGTAGACGATATACTTTATATGATCAGGGGATCAAATTTTGCTCAATTTTTAAAGTGCTCGGAATGCGACGAAAATAGTGTCATTGTGTCCGTCTCATTTTCCTGATTCCGGTGGTATATTTACTTTCTCAAATGGAGTCCGTATGAAGGAGATATAGCGATCTGTCCGCCAAGCCAAACAGGCAAAAATTTTGGATGATGACTGTACCTGTCTGTACAGTCCGTACGGTGATGTGGTAGGGTCATACCATCTGTACGGTGACGTGGCAGGTGGATGACGTGGTGCATTTTTATTGGTCGATTGTTGGCGAGTGGCGTGTTGACACGTGTCCGGTTTATGGTGAATAATAAGGAGACACGTGGCCCAATCCCTGGGTGCCATGTGTCCCCCCTATTGTATGGTTATATGTAAAAGTTCTATGGGAGTCCGCGGGGTTCGACCCCCGGACCTCCCCCATTGCTAAAGACTTGACCAAACCTCTGCTAACCATTATGCCGCCGCATGAGCCTTGTTAGGTTTATGGCAATTTATATATTTAACATTGTTTTATGTTGAATACGGAGGGGGGTCGGGTCGGGGCTTAGCCCCGACCCATAGTTTATTTAACACATAAACCATTGTAATATGGCGCGGATTTAAAATGCCCGGACCCAAAGTTTATACCATATATATATTGTAACGGTTATGTCAATGTATAATGTGTGTGGTTGTATATTGCGCGCGCGTTTTGTAACTTAGCCCATGGTTACCATATGACCCCGAGTGGGAGCGCGGGGTACACCGTTGCACGGTTCAAACGGTTAAACCACTTTTACGCCCAGCCTTTGGTCACATGCGCCATACGCCCAGGTGCCGAGGCGGTTAGGGGCTGGAGGCACCTTAACCGTCCTACGGTTTGCACCGTTGGTGCGGTTGCGCCCGGTGCTGGGTTTTTGCGCTTAAATGAGCGTGTGAGCCAGGTTTTCTCAAGGAGGGTACGAATTGTAGAACCAGAGATAGCAAGCTTGAAGAGGGAGACTTCCAGGAGGCCTAACTTCTTCATTTTTTGACCGATTGAGGTGCCGAAAGAGCCCAGACAGGGGTTTTGGGACGCTGGGAAGCCATTGGA
>ML816931.1:30000-40462 GCA_009831015.1 Picea engelmannii
GAGTCCCGTCAGTTTCTTATGACAGACATTTCATTGTCCTTGGGATCCCTGGGTGAGCATCTAGAAGGTTCATGATTAAATTTTATCTTTTTCTAGCTACAAGCCTCTAGGCCTTCAACCCCTTCTTCCCATGAAACGAGGGACAATCCCTTCTTGGGTCAGTACACCCAAAAATCCCAAAGGGTAAGGAGACGAGGGGGTGAAGTGTGGAAAGTGACAAGTATGGTCGGGAATGGTATGATGACTTATCGCGGGGATATCCTAGTAGAAAACCTATACCTAAGGGTGATAACTTACTAGGGCGCGATGTCAACCACCAAGGTGAAACAAGGCAAAGAGAATAATTTCCAAGCATACATTACATAGTCAAAACAATTTAAAATGCAACAAACTCAAATGCCTCAAATATTGAAATGACACTCACCATAATACCTGGCTTGTACCTCATGGAGAAATACCCAATGTCTTTTGGAAGCAAGCTGATGTGTTGGATACCCTCATGATGAACCTGATATCTGTGGTGGTGAAGCGGGCATCTATCTGTGCAAGTGGACACTGTCGGTCAAGTTGTCTCTTGATACTCCATGTTTGTAACCTGAGGGTCTCGAGACATCATCTCCTTAGTTATCCTTAGGAATTGGGGATAATAGGCACAAATGATGAATTAGGCCCATGGGTTGAAGATGGCACAAATGTGACATTAGGTTCCCAAGTCAAGAGACATTCATCAAACTTGACATCTCTCGTAATAATATTTTCTATTGATATAGTTTGAAGAAGTCTATAACCTCTTAAATATTCATAATATCCAAAAATAAAACACTTCTCTCTCTCTTAGGTTGTAATGATTTCCTTTTCTCATCAAGATTGTGAGCCTATTCTTCACTACCAAACAAACTAAAGTAGATTGCATGGTTTAATGTTACTCCATGCTTCTTTAGGTGTTATTTTTTTAAAATCCTTTATGGGAGTGCAATTAACTATGTAGTTTGTACAATTACTGTTTTCTACCGAAAATAAGGACTTAATCGCTTAGATTGGATCATACAATTCATCATTTCTTTTAATATGTGTTTCTTTCTCTCAAAATCATTGCTTGTTATGGTTTGTATGGAACAATATGTTCCGTTTTAATGGCATGTGTAGTGTAGCGAGTTTTAAATTTGTTGTCAACATATTCGCCCCCATTATCTACTCTTAACTTCTAAAGTTGATGTCCAAATTATTTTCATACAAGGGCCTTGTAGGCCATAAACATGCCAAGAAATTCACTCTTAAGTTTTATAAAATAAACCAGAGTGCATATGGAGAAGTCACGAATGAAGGTTAAGAAGTGCTTGAATCTAGAGAAAGGTAGAAGGAAGTGTACCACACAAACATTATGAAAATATACAAGGAGATTCAGGAATGCCAAAAGGCATGCTTGTCAAAACTATCCCGATGATGTTTGTTGAGAACTTAGTTGGAACAAACATTATCTCTAGAAGAAATGAGAGGAAGACTAGTCACCATATTTCACTTACATAGCTACTAGAATGAGCAATAGTTTAGATGACCAAACTACTCATGTCAAATTTTTCTCATGTCATCGCTATGAACACTAAAAAATGTTGGAAGAGATAATGAACCAAAGTTGTCAAATATGTATAAGCTAGTAATATTGATGCAACCCCCCTACTCCCCCGTAGGGCTGCGCGACCTCATGATCAATGGATCTCCGATTATTGAGTCGAAAGACTCTCTGGAACCTTAATGTCCCCCCCCGGTATCTAAACACAGGCCCCCTCGGCTTCCTGCTGTAGGTCTGACATCAACCCGCGATCTTTTCTTTCACGCTTCTGCGAAAACTGAGAGTGTCGGCGTTAGCTCCTTTTCAGATAAACCCTCTCTTGATGTGACCTTGGGCTATGAACATGCGATTGCGGGTGCGACCACAAGCGGTTTGGAGTCAAACTGTTTTTGAGCCCGCAATGCTCCTACAACTTCCACGTGTCCCCTTAACGAAACAACAGTTTGAATTGCGACCCTCCCTCGATATATTAAACTCCTCACAATGTTTGTCCCCACAATACTACAGGATCGTCGATCTCATGATCTTGACGATAACATATAAATCGACAATCATATCTGTGCCTTTCGAATCTATGGACCAAATCCGCTTCCTATGTGTCAACGGTCGAGATCTCTTCGCAATTTCAGACTTCGGGAATTCAAAATCTCAAACCCAAATTCCTTCTGTATGTCAATCCTCTGGAACTAGCGATCTACAGACACCTGTCCTCCCAATCAATGAACCTACCTTCACTTCAGGTGTTTGACCATTCAACTCGGATCAACGATCCATCGACCCTCTTCTCAATCGACGATCGATATCTCCTCCAGGTCTCCGGACATCTGAGATCTCAAATCTCAACCCGAAGGCTATGATCCCCTAATGCGTGTCCTCCTGATCCAATGATCGAGGATTACTTCAAGACTTTACCCGAAATGCATGGATCTACACCACGTCCCTCTTATATCCATCGGGTACAAATCACTTCGGGACTTTACCTAGAGTTCATAGATTCACGCCATATCTCCCTTAGATATCATGGTCCAGATCTTACTTCGGGTCTTCGCACTCTGATGATCTCAGTTCTCAACTAAAAATACCCACTTCAACTCTCCTGGAGCTCCAGATATGTTGCCAAGTGTCTCCTCACAGATCGAGGACTCTCGTCTCTTCAGGTATTCGGGCTTCGAATGTTTCAACGCTTCAACCTCTGCCTTCCTCTGGATCTTTCGACCTATCGACACGTATCCTCCTAGATCAACGATCTAGATTTTCTCTGTATCTTTCGACCTATCGACATGTATATTTCTCATTCTCTCTATTATGTCTATCTGTTACAATACAACAATGAAAAAAATTGTCTAAGGACTGGCTCCCCGAGCTCTCTCATCATGTCTGAAATCTATCCTATCAAACTCAAAGTTTTTACCTACTTTTTCCTATTACAATAACTATCGGTTATTGCCAGATAGAGTCAACACTCCATATATGCAATCTCTTACTGTCCTTCACGACTTTACAAAACAAGTTACAATTTTAAAATATTGTTTACAAAATATCCCAACAACCAATTTATCTCTGAACTAAATGTTTGATTTGAAACTTAGTCCTGCTAAGATGTCATTTGTTCGCCTCCACGCGTGCGTTGTTGACATGGAAGGCGATGCTCCTGCATCATACTCCTCTGGTTAAAAAATTTCATGGACTCCTGTCCATGAGCTCCTGCACTGTTTTTTCATGTTTCAAAATATTAGGTTTTGTAACCCAACTGGCATCTTCCATTGGATGATCTTTCCACTTCACTAAGTATTCAGGATATGTCTTCCTCCTAGTTTTCTTTCCATCCCTCTGTTCAATGATTTTCTCCATTTGAGGTTTTTCTGCTGTGGGAAATTGCTCTTCCCACTGAATTTCTTTCTGATCATCTGATTCTCCTGCTTCATCTCTCCTGTAAGGATACATGTCTGCAACATTGAATATCAATGATATCCCAACATTGTCTGGAAACTCAATTTCATAAGCATTGGCTGCGAATTTTCTAAGAATCTTGCATGGTCTTATCTTCTTCATCTTCAATTTGTTATACATTCCCCTTGGAAACCTTTCTTTTCTCAAATGAGCTAAAACTTCATCTCCAACTTCGAATTGAACTTCTCTCCTCTTTTGATCAACTCTGCTCTTTTATCTCTGGATGTTGTCCTGTAGCTGCTCTCTGACTCTGTCATGGAGTTTCTGCATTTCTGTTGTGAAATCCTCTACTCCAACACTTCTGAACTCATCTTGATTCAGATCTCTCAACTCTGTAATCCTTCTTAGCTGTATACCATACACAATTTCAAATGGACTTTTTTCCGTGCCCCTATTCAATGAATTGTTGAATGCAAATTTTTCTTGTGCCAGAATCTAATCCCATTGTCGAACTTGCTCAGTGACTAAACTTATTAACAAGTTTATGAGACTCTTGTTTACTACTTCAGTCTGTCCATCTGTCTGAGGGTGATATGTTGAACTAAAGGACAAGTTTGTCCCCAGCCTCTTCCATAGAGTCCTCCAAAAGTGTCCTACAAATTTGGTGTCCCTGTTTGAGACTATGCTCCTCGACAATCCATGTAGTCTCACCACTTCTCTGAAAAACAAATTAGCTATGTGTGTAGCATCGTTTGTCTTATGGAATGGTATGAAATGTGCCATTTCTGAAAATCTGTCCACCACAACAAATACGGAATCGCTCCCTTTTTGAGTTCTAGGGAATCCCAAAACAAAATCCATACTGATTGCATCCCATGACCTTTCTGGAATTGGTAATGGCTGATACACACCAGTGTTCTATTGTCTTCCTTTGGAATATTGACAAATTCTTCATTTGTTCACAAAAAATTTCACCTCTGTTCTCATTTTCGGCCAATAGTACGAATTGCTCAGTTGTGCAAATGTCTTATCATGACCAAAATGTCTAGCTAAGTTGTGTTTCTCCTTCAACAAATTATCTCTCATTGATCATTTTATAATGCATAATTGGCTTCCTTTGAACAATAATCCATCTTGGATCAAATATTCAGTCCATGGGCTTCTGTCTCCCAATAAAGGATTCTTGCATGCCTCATAAGCCTCCTTAAAATCTGCGTCTTCTTTATACATCTCTTTGAGGTGTTGAAACCCTAAGGTTTCCACTTGGAATTTCTGTACAATCAAACTCCTCCTGCTGAAAGCATCTGCAACTTTGTTATCAGTTCCAGAAATGTGTTTAATAACAAAAGTAAAATTTTGCATAAATTCTACCCATTTTTCATGTTTCTGATTCAACTTTTCTTGCCTAGTAATAAATTGCAAAGCTTGATTATCACTATACAAGACAAATTCTTTGGGAATTAGATAGTGTCTCTACTTCTTCAAAGCTTGAATCACTACATAGAATTCTTTGTCATATGTGGAATAATTCTTCTTGGTGTCATTCAGTTTCTCACTGAAATAAGCAACTGGCCTATTATCCTGACTCAAGACTGCTCCAATAGCTAATCCACTTGCATCACATCTACTTGAAATGTTTTTCCAAAATATGGCAAGACCAGAATTGGTTGTTCTGGGATCTTCTCCTTCAACACTTTGAAACCTTTTTCATCTTCCTCTATCCAACTGAATGATTTGTGTTTCTTCTTCACAGTGTCCAACATGGGTGCACATGTACTACTGAAATTTCTGATAAACTTTCTATAAAAGCTTGCTAACCCATGAAAACTTCTTACCTCAAATATGTTGTTTGGCGATGGCCATTCTTTGATTGCTCATACCTTTTTCGAATCCATCTTCAATTCATTTGAAGAGATCACGAAACCCAAATATATGAGTTCCTTATTCATAAAATGAATTTTCTTCATATTTATCAACAACTTCTCTTGCTGTAACTTTTCCATCACTGATGTCAAATGTCTTAAGTGTTCCCCCTTCATCTTACTGAAGATTAATATGTCAGCTAGTTATACTATGACAAACTTGCCTATGAAGTCTTTCAACACTTTATTCATTAACATCATAAATGTTATTGGTGCATTTGTAAACCCAAACGGCATGACCAACCATTCAAACAATCCTTCATTTGGCTTGAATGTTGTTTTCCATTCATCTCCCTCTCTCATCCTTATTTGATGATATCCACTTTTCAAGTCTATCTTGGAAAAATAGCTCGCTCCACTCAAACAGTCCATCAAATCATCCATTCTCGGTAAAGGGAATCTATACCTAATGGTTATCTTGTTGATGTCTCGAGAATATGTACACATCCTCCATCCCCCATCTTTCTTTGGAATTACCACAGTCGGTACTGCGCATGGGCTTAGGATTTCCCTGACTAAACCTTTATCCAACAACTCCTGGACTTGATTTTTGACCTCCTCATTCTCTCTAGGTGTCAACCTATAAGTTTCTTTGTTTTGTAAACTAGCTCCTGGAATAAGATCAATATGATGGCTTATACTCCTAATGGGTGGCAATGAGTGTGGTAACTCATCCACTACTATATCAACAAAGTTTTCTAATAGTTCCTAGATTTCTATAGGCAAATATTCCAAAGAAGTATTTGTAAGGATAACTCTAGGCTTCCTCACTACAAGAAATTGCATTTCCTTTTTCTTCTTGACTTATTTCAAGAGTTCCTTCCCACCCATGAGAAGTATGCTTGTACTAGCTTCTCTCTTTTGCTCTTTGTCTTCTATGGGTAACAACATATGTGTCCTACCATTATTTTCTAGGGTATAGGTATTCTTTCTTCCATCATGAATAACTTTTCTATCAAACTGTCATGGTCTCCCCAATAAAATATGACATACATCCATAGGAATTACATCACATAATATTTCATCCCTATAACCTCCTATTTTAAATTCAACTTGGCATTGTTGACTTACCATTACTTGATGTCCTTTCTGCAACCATGATACCTTGTACGGGTTTGGATGTGCAGTTGTCTTCAACTCCATCTTCTCCACCATCTCTGTGGATACTAAATTGTCAGTGCTCCCACTGTCTATGATCACCTTGCAAACTCTGTCTTTCTCCTTGCAAGCAGTTCTGAACAAACGTGTTCACTGAACTGGTTCCTCTGGTTCCTTTTCTGGTTTAAGAAGAATTTTCCTCATCATGAGGTTCCTTCCTCCTTCTAGTGCTTCTAATTCCACATGTTTATGTGCTTCAACAACATGTGCTTCACCTCCTCCTTCTTTATTTATCTCGGGACATTCCCAAGACTTGTTCCCTTGCTTTCCACAGGTATAGAATCTAACTACGCCTCCTATGGCTCTTCCTCGTCCTCTTCCTCTGGAAAAAGAAATTATTCCTCCATGTTGTCCTTCTTTAGAACTTCCACCTTTCTCATTGTGACTATGTTGTTTGTCAACTTCATGCTTCGGCTTCTAGAAAATCTCTCTGGTAGTTCCCTTACCTCTGCTTGAGTTTCCTCCTTTGCTTCATTGGATTTGCTTCCTTGCCAATTTTTCTTTAGCTTTCAAGGCTTCTTGATAAGCACCCTCGACTGTACTAGCCGACATCATGTTGATATCCTCTTGGATTTTGTATCTCATCCCATTGATATATCTGGATGTCTTTTCATCTTCATTTTCCTTCTGTCCAACCCTGATGTTCAGTCTGTGAAATTATTCAGTGTACTCCTTCACTGAGAAACCTTTCTGTCTTAGGTTTTGCAATATTCTGTAAATATTAATTTGGTAATCCTTCGGGATAAATTTGTCTTTCAGCTTAGCTACCATCCTATCCCAGTTTTTTAATTCTCTACTTACCATTTCTCCTGCATTTGGCTTGTAGTTCATCCCACCATAGTGTTGCATGACCTTTCAATCTTATCACTGCATGCTTCACCATCTTGTCTTCTTCGATATCTTGATAATCGAATTAATTGACCATAGCACGTACCCAATCTAAAAATTATTCAACTTCTAAATTGCCTTCATATATCGGTACCTATATTCTCGCTCTAGCTCCTATTTTTGAAACAACTTTTATTAAGCGATCTTGTGCAACATCCTCTGCTACATTTTCTTCGACCTCTTCTTCTTCACTCTCAGCTTAATTGATATCTCCAACGTCTTGTGCTCTTCTCTGTGGTGTTTCCATGGCGTCCAATCTCATTTGGAGTCACCTCATTCCTTCTTCCATTTCTTCATTCGCTCTACGCCTTTTGGGTCGCATGATTTCACTGCGTCACCTACAAACATAAATTAAATATCTTATACCAAAATGATATCAACTTACCCCTTTCTCCTTTCATTTGATGTCTACAAACAAACTCAATATCATATCTGATACCACCTGATGCAGCCCCCCTACTCCCCCGTAGGGTTACGCGACCTCTCGGTCAATGGATCTCTGATTATTGAGTCGAAAGACTCTCTGGAACCTTAATGGTCTCCCCCCTGTATCTAAACACATGTCCCCTCAGCTTCCTGGTGCAGGTCTGGCAACAGCATGCGACCTTTCCTTTCGCGCTGCTACGAAAACTCAGAGTGTCGGCGTTAGCTCCTTTTCAGATAAACCCTCTCTTGATGTGACCTTGGGCTAAGACCACACGATTGCAGGCACAACCATAAGCAGTTTGGAGTCAAACTATTTTTTAGCCTGCACTGCTCCTACAACTTCCATGTGTCCCCTTGATGAAACCATGGTTTGAATTGTGTCCCACCCTTGATATCTTAAACTCCTCTCAATTTATGTCCCCGCAATACTATGGGATCGTCGATCTCACAATCTTGACGATAATGTCTAAATCGACAATCATATCTGCGCCTTTCAAATCTATGAACCATATCTACTTCCTCTGTGTCAACGGTCGAGATCTCTTCGCAATTCTGGACTTCAAGAATTTGAAATCACAAACCCAACTTCCTTCTGTATGTCAATCCTCCAGAACTAGCGATCTACAGACACCTATCCTCCCAATCAATGACCCTACCTTCAGTTCAGGTGTTTGACCATTCAAATCGTATCAACGGTCCAATGACCCTCTTCTTGATTTACGGTCGAGATATCCTCTGGGTCTTCAGACTTCTGATATCTCAAATATCAAACTTCGCATTTTCCTAAATGCTTTTATCCAAAGGCTATGATCCCCTGACGCGTATCCTCCTGATCGAATGATCGAGGATTACTTTGGGACTTTACCCGAAATGCATGGATCTACGCCAAGTCCCTCTTAGATCTGGCGGCTACAAATCACTTCAGGACTTTACCAGGAGTTCACAGATTCGTGCCACGTCTCCCTTAGATCTCACGGTCCAGATCTTACTTCGGGTCTTCACACTCCGACGATCTCAGTTCTCAACTAAAAAAACCCACTTCAACTCTCTCGGATCTCGATATCTACTGCCAAGTGTCTCCTCACAGATCGAAGACTCTCGTCTCTTTGGGTATTCAGGCTTCAGATGTTTCAACGCTTCAACCTTTGCCTTCCTCTGGATCTTCCGACCTATTGACATGTATCCTCCTAGATCAACGATCCAGATTCGCTCCATCCCTTCGTCTCTCCGCGCTTCGGGTGTTTCAAGTTTCAAACTTGCTTCCTCCCTAAATTCACAGTATCTGACGCTCCAGATCCTTTCTGACGATCCGACGCTTGATCCTTTCCCTGAACAATCTGATGGCTCATATCTGTTTCTGTGATTGGACGACTGAGATTCTACTTCAGGGTTTCGGCTCTTCGAACTTCATAAACCTAAAATTTCAACCCCGCTAGGTCCTCTCTCCTCTGTGTTGCGAAGTTCTACGGCTCTTGCACCTTCCTCTGATCCGACGACTGTCAATCCTCTTCACTGCGATCCAACGATCACGGTCGCTCCTCCTCTTGAGATTTTTATATCTCCCCGCTTGGAATATTTATCAATCTTTAAAGGTTTCAAACCTTTGTTCTTTCTACGAGTCTGACTCTGGTATCTCATCAACACTCGGGAAAAGTGTTTTCTCTTCTGAGCTTCGGTCCTTAAAAGGGTATCGATCTCCCATGCACACCTTGCATTCTCGGGATTTCGATAACTCAAATAGAAGGATTTCTTGGAAAAAAATTCTTCTCACCCACCTAGCGTTTCTCTGCGTTGGTTCTTCGAAGCTTGGTTGCTCCTTGACACTGTGCACACCTTGCACCTGGGATAAGTTTATCTTGACCTCTCTGAACTTCTCTGAGCCACTGCGAGACTCAATTGATGCGCTCCTTGTGTTCGAGATTCACACCTTGCATACGAGTGTCAGAAGAGAAACAATTGAAACTCATCCATTTTTGTCACGAACTCATACAGTCAATCTCTCGAATAGTCCTGCATGAACGAAATTAACTAAACCATACATACAAAATGTAATATTCATTCAATCACACATGAAATGAACACAGTCCAAGGATTTTGGGAAAACTTTGTCTGTTCTATTCATTCATGAAAACAAATTTACATAGTGTTTCTTCTACTCTACTATGTTCTACTGATCTCTTTGATCTCTATCTCATCCTCTCTATTATGTCTATCTATTACAATACAACAATGAAAAACAATATCTAAGGATTGGCTCCCCGAGCTCTCTCGTCCTATCTGAAATATATACTATCAAACTCAAAGTTGTTACCTACTTTGTCCTATTACAATAACTACCAGTTATTTCCAGATAGAATCAACACTATGTATTTGCAATCTCTTACAGTCCTTCACGACTTTACAAACAAGTTACAATTTTAAAATGTTGTTTACAAAATATCCCAACAACTGATTTATCTCTGAAATAAATGTTTGATTTGAAACTCGGTCCTACTAAGATGTCATTCGTTCACCTCCACGCATGCGTTGTTGACTTGGAAGGTGATGCTCCTGCATCAAACATCATCAACAGTTCCAATTGCAAAAATATGCTTAGGACCCTTTAAAT
>ML816931.1:62613-88406 GCA_009831015.1 Picea engelmannii
TTCCCTGCCTCAATGTATGTTGCTTGAACATAAACCTCATCAATATTAGTAGGTCCAAACATAAATACAGTGTTACGAATGTGTGCAGGTAAACCTCCTATATACTTCATAAGAGTTTCTTGGGTATGTAATGGAATGTCTAACATTAATACCATCTTACGAAATTCATCTATGTATTCTTGCATTGTTTGTCCATTTCTTAGTTTAAGACCTTGCCATTCAATTAAAGCCTTCTCTTTATAATCCAAAGATAAAATTTCTTCTTAAGTGCAAAAACAAAACCTTTCCATGATGGAAATACATTACCCACTTGTTGTGTGCCATTTTGCAACTTTCTTTGCCACCACATGAGTGTTGTGCCTGCAAGTCGAAGCGATGCCAATTTGATTTGAGTTGCCTCATCCTTGATTTGTTGCACACTGCAATAAGCTTCCATTTGTCCGACCCAGTTATCAAGATTATCTGCATTGACTTCAGCATCATACATGGGTAATTCAAACTTCACATCAAGCTTAAGTAAAGGCATATCATGTTTATGTTTATGGGAATGTTTTCTTGCGGTGGATTTGGAACTTGTACTTGAAGAAGAAGAAGTTGATGGAGAAGAAGGAGGTGAAGGAGGAGGTGAAGGAGGACCTCTCCTTCTTCAGTTTTGGATTTTGAAGATTCACCTAGGATCGGTCTCTTCCGCTCCAAGTAATCATCATATAAAACCTTTACCATCTTCGACATGGCAGAGAAGCTCTTTTGAAACTTTATCTCGTTATGAGAAAGTCCCTCTTCCGATGCCATCTTCTCACTTTGAGAAGTCTTCTTTCTCAATCCAATCTCAGGATTCTCTTTGACAAGCTCACCTTCACCACGATTATGATTTTCCCTGGTAATCATGCAAACTCAAAAACCAACCGTCAACCTGCTCTGATACCACTTGATCCAAAATGATCTTTTAAGACTATGGTTAAGTTTTAAAGCATGAGTTCATTAAGCATTTAGGAATTGAAGAAAGAGGAAGAAATTAATGATATAACATGGAAGTTATAATAAGAAATGCATATCTGAAATTGAGTACAAATAATCAACAAACCATAACAACAAAGTTGTTAATGGAATTCAACAAGATTGCCTACGTCTCCGGGCCTTTATCTCAGTGGGTGAGGCTTTCTTATTTCTCTTTAATGCTTCAAAAGTACATCATAAAAGTGTCAATTGGATTACAATCTAGTCTAGTTGTGTTCTTCTCGACCTCAAGAACCCAACACAACTGACAGCACTGAAAACGGTTGAGCAAAGCTCCCGAAATTGGCCCATAAAGTTCCTCTCCTCAATGGCTTCCCTGCATAAAAATAACTTTGGCTTCACAATTCTATAGCATTTCTCCTCTTTTAAACCTGTTTAAGGATGCCAAGAACCTCTGGTTTATATATATTTGAAGTGGGCATTAACCTCCCAACTTCCTCCCAATATTTGGCCTCAAATCAAGCTCCGGATCTCCCCAAAATGGCCAAAATCCATTACAATCAGCTAAAATCAACACAAAATTATATAATAAGGTTAAAAAAAAAAAATTGGCCTAATACTTGGCACAACCCTCCGATTCTCGGGCTCCTGGTCACATGCACCCTGCCATGTGGTCGAGGGCTGGGCTGGTTTTCTTTGGTTCCTTCGACTTTGGGTCCTGGTCATATGTGTATGGCCATGTGGCCAGGCCCTTATTCTCCCACGCGCCCTATGGATCGACTAGCTCCTGGTTTGTGGCCCCTTGTCGGATGGGGATGGCCCCCGCCGACTGGGGCTTATTCCCCCCAAATCCGCTACATGTCAACTTTTAACCAAATTCGGTGGAATATGGTTAAGCTCCAACACGTAGCCCGAATGGTCTGCACACTTCCATGAAGACTTCAGCGCCCACGGAGGTCACGGGTTTGAATCCCCAGGGAGGTTATAACAAATTTTTTGATCTAGCCATCATTGACAAAATCCGGGGTGCCACGTGGCATCCTCTGATTGGGCCACGTTTCACCTTGTGATTGGTTCATACCAACACATTCAACGTACAGTTAACGTGCTACATCATCTACGTACAACCTAGACACTTGCCACGTCAAATTTCATACAACCCAGTTAGTTTCCATGTAAGCTTTCGTACAACCCAGTCACCTGTCATACAGCCACATGTCATGGCACGTCACGTCCATACTACACAGTCACCCTACCACGTCAGCATCTGTATAGCCCATCTGTCATCCGTACTGGCACGTGTCAGCCTGCCATTGGGCCACGTCATTTATGGACTGCCACGTGTCATCCATACAATTCCACGTGTCAAATCCGTACAGGTGCCAACTCAGCCCAAAAACATCGAATTTGAGTGACATGTGTCACCTCCTAGTGACACCATGTCAGCATGATGATGTCATGATGATCTCACCTGTTGTACTGCTGACGTTAGCGTTGAATTTGACTATTGACTTTGACCAGTTGACTTTTTCCCTTTTTGGGAATTTTGTCAGAACGCAATAAATTTTGCATACGGTGTCCATTTGAGGAAAAAAATATATGGCCATAATTAGCGCAACGAGATGGACGCAATGGAACTAGTTTCGTCTGATTCCGAGAACTTTGATTTTTAGGCCTTCCTGGATCCATTTTGGATCACTACTTGTATCATACAACATTTTTCTCCATTGACTTCATTAAGAATGTATACATTGCTCAAGGTTCTATTTGCATTTTCCACTAATATTATTGAACCTGCTTTCCTTATCTCACATCTTTTAGAATGAAATGTGGGTATGTAACCTTGATCACACATTTGACTAACACTTAGAAGATTGTATTTTAACCCTTCAACATACAAGACATTTTGTGTTTTAGTGTTTCCATTATCAATACTAATGATACATTTTCCAACTATCCTTACAGAAGCATTATCCCCAAAGGTAACACTGTCTCCTTTTTCTTTCTTTAGGGTGAGAAATTTGTTTTCATCCCCTATCACATGTTTTGCAAATCCACTATAAATGTACCATTGACTTCCTTTGTCTTGAGCATATATTGCAAGTCCACATTATTCCTTCTTTAGTTCTTATTGCTTCATTTTTCACAACTTTGTGTATTCTTATTTATACTCGGTAATAATATATTCTTCCCTGTTTTGTTTATGAGACTTTATTATGCTACTTCTACAGTCACGTGCTAGGTTCCTATCGTTATTTCACTTATAACATTCAATATTGTAATCAAGTAGGGGAGCAAATGAATTGTAGTTTCTATCAACAAACCCATAAGAACATTTGGTTTTGTTGCTCACATAATCATTTTTTGAGGTTTTATAAGAACCTCTATTTCTATCTCTCACATGATCACTTCTTGCATAAGCTCTACAATCTAGTGCTTTATGACCAAAATTATTGCAATAAAAACAATCTCCAAGAAAGAGTTTTTGGTACCGAGTTGTGAAAGGTCTTCTTGGTGTAACGACTCTTCTAAACTCATTATTGTGAGAAGAATCAGATTTATGTTGGTCATCATTTCCTTTCCTATTGTTTATTTCATTGTTGATGGAGCCTTTGAGAATATTGACATATATTTTAGGATTTTCTTCATTTTCCTTTTCTGGTGGATTTGTGACCTTAATGCTTGCATCCCCTTCGGGGGTCTTTTGTTTTTCGTCATAGCCAAGACCTATATTGATGAATGGTGACACTTGGAAACTGAGAATATTATCTAAGATTTCATTACTCTTTCCAAACTTCAAATTTCTATTCAACTAATCAGTTTTTTTCTCTAGTTCCTTTCTTAAGCAAACTATTTCAACTTCTAGCTTCTCACAATTTTCTTCATTTTCTTTCAGTTGGCTTCTCACCACTTCTTCTATCCTTTTTTTCTATTCTACTTGAGTCTTAAGGATGATAACTGGTTTTCCCATTTCATCAAGATCATGATCCTTCTTTTCATATTTCTACAATTGTTCTTTCTACTTTTTAATCTTTCCCCTGAGTCTGTCTATTTCTTCTATGACACTAATGAGTTATGCTTAAAGATTCACTTCCCCATCAATATCTTCTTCTTCTTAATATGATTTTACTTTTTGGTTTTCTTCATTTTCATTATTAGTAGGCTTTGTATCCATGGCTATGAAGAGGAATTCTTCTTTGTCAATATCAAAAACATATCCATCACTTTCTTCAAATGAGCTATTGTCCTCTATAGAGTAAAAACTCTTCTTCTTAGTATATTTTCCTCTTTTGTGTCTATAAGATTTTATTTTATTGTTATGTTCTTCTGTATGATTACTATCCTCATCATTACCGTCTTGCCTCTTTGCATATGGATATTTAGCAACAAAATGTCCTTCTTTACCAAAATTAAAACATTTGAAAGGTAGCTTACCTTTGTATTTTCCAGATCCTCTTTTTAGATTTCTCACAAATTGTGCTTCTTTTGTATCTAATTCATGGCTGAAACAATCACATAATTTATTTCCTTTTGTCTTCTTTGATGCTTTGGAACCTGCTTCCGCCCATGCTATCTTTTCTTTTTCTGTGCTTATCTCATATGCAATGAGAATCCCATGCAACTCATCCATCGCTAGTTCCTCCATATCCTTCATTTATTCAATGGCAAAGACCTTGGAATCAAATCTTAAGGGGAGATACCTTAGCACATTTTGCACAATCATTGGTTATTGAACCTTCTCACCAAGTCTTCTGATGGTTTTGACAATTTCATCCACTCGAAGGAAATAGGACACAACATTTTCTTCGTCTTTCATTTTCAAAATATTGAATTGTCTTCTATGAGTTTGGAGATTTTCCTTCTTCGCCTTGTCATTTCCTTCATGATTTTTGAAATTTGTCCCAAATNGAGTTATGCTTAAAGATTCACTTCCCCATCAATATCTTCTTCTTCTTAATATGATTTTACTTTTTGGTTTTCTTCATTTTCATTATTAGTAGGCTTTGTATCCATGGCTATGAAGAGGAATTCTTCTTTGTCAATATCAAAAACATATCCATCACTTTCTTCAAATGAGCTATTGTCCTCTATAGAGTAAAAACTCTTCTTCTTAGTATATTTTCCTCTTTTGTGTCTATAAGATTTTATTTTATTGTTATGTTCTTCTGTATGATTACTATCCTCATCATTACCGTCTTGCCTCTTTGCATATGGATATTTAGCAACAAAATGTCCTTCTTTACCAAAATTAAAACATTTGAAAGGTAGCTTACCTTTGTATTTTCCAGATCCTCTTTTTAGATTTCTCACAAATTGTGCTTCTTTTGTATCTAATTCATGGCTGAAACAATCACATAATTTATTTCCTTTTGTCTTCTTTGATGCTTTGGAACCTGCTTCCGCCCATGCTATCTTTTCTTTTTCTGTGCTTATCTCATATGCAATGAGAATCCCATGCAACTCATCCATCGCTAGTTCCTCCATATCCTTCATTTATTCAATGGCAAAGACCTTGGAATCAAATCTTAAGGGGAGATACCTTAGCACATTTTGCACAATCATTGGTTATTGAACCTTCTCACCAAGTCTTCTGATGGTTTTGACAATTTCATCCACTCGAAGGAAATAGGACACAACATTTTCTTCGTCTTTCATTTTCAAAATATTGAATTGTCTTCTATGAGTTTGGAGATTTTCCTTCTTCGCCTTGTCATTTCCTTCATGATTTTTGAAATTTGTCCCAAATATATTTTTTAGATTCACAATGCATCACCTTGACAAATTTTGATTATGATAGACCACATAAGGTAGCATTCATGGTGTTGTAATCTAGGGAATACAAGTAGGCATTCAAGGAGATACATAGTACGCACATCAAGACACACACACATAATCCCAAGAAATAAGAAGATAAATGTCGAGAAGGATATCCAACCACTTTCTTATTCCTCCTTTAGGGATATTTATACAATATGTAAATGGTTGGAGCAGTTGCACCCGCTCCAACTAATCATTCGTTAGGTGAATTTTATCCTTTATTACATACATTCATATACATTTACTTGACTTTATCCACTCTATGTCTAATATATAATAATACATGTATGTGATGACTATTAGGGCCTAAGAGCCCCCCTCAACATCTCCCCCACATTCAAATCCTTGCTCGTCCCGAGCAAGTGTGCAAATAACTAATGAACTGTTACTGTTTGGCCTTTGTCTTCAATCTGGTAGTGACATGTGCAGTCAGTGAGTCCCACGATGCTTTTCTCCCACCCAACAATGGTCCTCTTGATCCTATTGTTACACCTTTCTCTCTGGTTCCTTTGGAGTGGTGAGTGGCTCGTCTTGGGCTCATCTCACACCTGCACAACACTTGTAGCAGGATGGTTCATCTGCCCATGTGAGTGTCTTACTTTGCGCTCTACCAATCTACCATTTTTCTGCCTTTTGGATTTCGAGGTCACAACTCATGAACTATTCTACAAATTTTATACCAGGGGATCGATCAATTCAATATTTCTTTTGCCATCATCTTTTCTTTTAATCTCTCGTGTGTGTCTTCCTGGAGATGTTTCTTTCTTGAATGCCATTAACCGTTGCCAACACGCTCATCATCAATGCTCAATCTCTTACTTCTTTGCTTTGCTCGTCAAACTTGGACGTGCTTCTTTAATTTTTTCTCATTTATTAAAATTTATGGAGTCTATTATGTGAATGACGACTTGACTGCGACTTTACATGAATATTACAAAATCAAATTTATGGAGTTTATCATGTGAATGACGATTTGACTGCGACTTTACATGAACATTACAAAATCAACTAAGTATTGTCGACTGAATATCGACTTACGTAGGTGAAGGACCGATATTGTTAACTAAATACAATACTGACTTACATTACATTGTTGGAGGGGATCACTTACCTTTGAAAGATGCACGTTTAACCCCACCCTTTCTACTTTAACTCAGGTTTTCCAATACTTCTTGAAACTTACACAATCAACAATATGATGTTTTTTCTTTTCAACTAATAGACTTGACTCGACTATTCTTGAACTCAACTAATGGATGAGAGGAACCGGTCAACTTTGCTTTGGATAGTTAATGATAGTCAATGTGGTCAATGGTCAACTCTCTCTACCAGTCGACTAGCCCAACGTGTGTTCGATCTTCTCTAGCGCATGGTCAATTTCTCCAATTTCAATGATTGCCTGCAGCTTTTACACATTGAATTCATCCTGCACATTTTATTCAAGCCCTTTTATAGTATTCATTTCTGCGTACAAGATTGAGCTCCCTCAAGCAACATCCATGAGGAATAAAAAACCTTCAACATGCACATAGAAACAAATTGTCTGTGCATATTCAATATTAACTTTCCATATTGCATGTTCTCCATGCAGTAGAAGCAAATTGATAAGCAGAGTAATTAGGTTATGATCGACTTCGACCCAATCGTAATTTTATCTCTCTGTTTAGTCGACCACCCTGAATCTTCCATCAATCGGTCCATCAAACATCATTTATTGTATTTCAACATTGTCTACGAACAATCAACTACGAACAACATCGCCAAACACCAGTCAACAGAAAATGTTCCACGCAAATCAATGAGCAAGTTTTTGGATTCGACATCTCCTACTCGAATAACTCATCCATCTTGACCCGTACAGGTTGATCTTCATGCGAGTAATATCCTCGAGCAACAATCACCAGGATTATCAATGAACGTCCATCAACGAACATATATTATGTTCTGATTCTTCATTCCATTCTTCTTTTGCAGGTTCAAGAATCCGCGAGCAGCATCCATGCAACTTTTCTTTATGCGGGCTATCTTTATCAACATCAATAAATAGTTGTGGGTTTATCTTTAGTAGCAACAACGTCCACTAGCAATGATTAATTATAGATTGGCATCCTCGACCAGGAAACCCTGAATAATCAACAATCTTTCATGCAACATCCACGTTCCGCGAGCATCTTCGATATTCAACAACATCACTTTCCCGATTGCAAATTCTTCGTCTCTCTTTTTTTTTGCAGGATTCATCCATGCAGCTCTCACCCACCAAGAAAAAAGATGCTCCAAGATCCAATCTTCTTCAATGTAATAATTCCAACACAACAATTCCATGAGCATTTCAACAAATATTTCATGTCCCAATTCAAGTCACACGAGAACAAAACCAAAATGTTCTAATCTAGGGAATACAAGTAGGCATTCAAGGAGAGACACAGCACGCACATCAATACATACACATAATCCCAAGAAAGAAAGAGATAAATGTGGGGAAGGATATCCAACCACTTTCTTATTCCTCTTTTAGGGTTATTTATACAATAGGTAAATGGTTGGAGTGGTTGTACCCACTCCAACTAATCATTTGTTAGGTGATTTTTATCCTTCATTACATACATTCATATATATTTAATTGACTTTATCCACTCTATGTCTAATATCTAATAATACATGTATTTGATGACTATTAGGGCCTAAGAGGCCCCTCAACACATGACTTTTGCATTATGTTCATTAGCCTTCTTCCCAACGTTATATGTTGGTGGAGTTTTTGGGGTTGTATACCTAGTCACGACTTATTGTGAAATATCAAACCCAAGAGCTAATAGATAAGTCTGCATCCTTATACTCCAGAATGCATAGTTCGTTCTATCAAACAATGGAGCCATGTTTGTGGAGAAACCTTCTTGACTAGTCATGTGTGCTCCCAAGATCTACCTTCCAACAGTTAGAATGTTTATGAAGGAACCCGCTTTGATACCAATTGTTGAACTTATGCTTATACTGAGGGGGGGGTGAATTAGTATAATATACTTTTTAATTTAATTGATCATTCATCAATCATTCATTAACTTTAAAACAATAAATGCGTGTAAATTCAAATCACGGTACACAAAGTTTAACTTGGAAACCATTGTGGGAGAAACCACAAAAAATTGTCTTTATAAATTTATGTAGGCACCAACCTATTGATACAAATCTTGTAGTCACCAACCTACTAGAGACACCAATATCCTCAGTTGATCACCAACTCAACAAGATATTGTGTAGGCACCAACATACTGGAGCATCAATTACTCAACTAAGCACCAACTCAGTAAGACCTGTATAGGCACCAACCTAAGATCTTCATACACATATTACTTCTGACTTCACATGCATGCTTCATACTTCATGCATTTCACATCATCATCATACCCTTAACTTTCATGTTTCATCTCCTCTTCTTGTTTCATACCCCAGACATAGCTTCAAACCCTAGTCATATTTAGCCTTCATGCCCTAGATAACCTTGTAGCATCATTCCCATAATATAAATCCATATTGTAGCATCACAATATCAAAAGTGTACACTTAAAACTCCTTAGTCCTTCAAAGCGTACACTTAAAACTCCAAGAAAACTCTTCTTGCACACTTTTAGACCCCGAGAATACTCTCCATCTTCTCTCGCACACCTTAGATCTCCTTTGCGCACCTCAAACTCGATATTCTTTCTTGGATTCTCTTCAAATGTTTACATCTATCTTGTATTTATAGTGTTTTTGTGCTCACTTTGAGGGCTGACCTGAACATTTTGGCTGGGTTGTCTGACAAAAAAATTAACATCTCCTCATTCCTAAGGAGTTAGAGGGAGTGTCGTATACTAGTGGAAAGTTATCAGAATGATATTTCCAACCATATAACCTATGCTCCCATTTCAACTAGGTATTTAGAGTAAAAATACATTCAAATATAGGGTATCCAAATTGAGCATCATAAATTCAAAAACAATATTTCCAACAATCTCCATCTTGCAATCTTTATCTTGGACATTTTTAGGCTCCCTCTATCTTTGACATCAATGACAACAATATTTCCAACACTTTGATCCCAATGCAATATAGATGCTTTTCTTTGTATGGGGTTTCAGACTCTCATCAAATAACCAGGAAGAGGCCATGGTTGTTCTTATGGGCCTAGAACTTCTCAGCACAGAGCAATATAAGGAAATCATCATAATTGGGGACTTTGAGTTAGTTATTAAAGGACAGAGAAATCATAGCATGAGAAATCTCCAAAGTTTACAAAGAATTATTAAAGAAGGAGAAACATTTCAACAAATTGAATAAATTATATTCTCTGACATCAAAATATCAGAGTTGATTCACTAGCTAAGGAGGAAAGGAAGCTAGCACAAGGCATTCTTGTGAAAAATGGTGATTTTACAATTCAATATTTACCATAAGAAATGTGGTTAAGGTCAAAAATGATTTTTGATATGATTGGAACCATTAAGAACCTCATGCACACATCATTGTTCAAACATCTATTATCACTCCATCGTCTAATATTGTACACATCCCACATTTGGCTTATCTCTTGTCTAGTGCACGATCTAACATTCATATTGTACCTGGTCTCAATTATTTCCAAATGTGGGAGATCTCCTCCTTGCCTTCATCCGTCATTCACTATGATCCTCAAGTACAACTCCAACATGTTTAGCTTCTCAATGAGTTATGTCAACCCCTTTGCGTCCCGCCATTTTTTGTTCATCAATGAAACATGGTATCTTTGGTTTTTTCTTGAGCTCAATCCTCTACAGCCATTTTCCCACCCCCTATGGATTTCTTCATCCCTTAGCTTGCGTCTCTACAATTTTGCACGCATTGGGAAGCTAAAAATCATGTGGAGAAGAAGCAAATCAGCTTGCAATTGTGCCTCCTGCTAAACATAGACAATCAAGGAATCCATGCAGACTTAAGGCCAAAAGTTGGAGCTTCAAAAGATTAAAGTGGAACGGAACGAAGAAAAAATTAGTGAACAGGAACAAAGAAGGGATTGAGAGATGACCATGGTGCTAAAAAAATTGACTTGATAGATGCGACAAATTCACTACCTCAAGCACACAAATCATGAACTCAAATAGGCTATGATTTGGGCACAATACTCCCAACCAACACATAAATCATGAACTCAAATATGTTATGACCTGGACACAATACTCCCAACCAAGAGTTCAAAAATACTCAGTTGCTTCCATTGGCTCCATTGCATTTAAGAAAGAAGGAATATATCTCCATCTCAAACAAGAACAGAAGGATAATGTAGACCAACAACAACAAGTGGATACCACCCTCTAGCTCTCTTAGTTAGGTTTCATGTTTCATAAAATTGTCTACCTGTTAGACTCTTATGTTTGGATATATACTTGTAGGAAAGTTAGCATTTTTGTAACAAATATAAACTTATCAAATTGGCAAAAGATGGAACTCTCTTTTCAAGGAAAAACACTAGTTCCTACTTTTGAATCTTATGTATTTCTCATTGTTAAGCTCTATTGTAGCCCCTCTTTTAATATAAATCTAACCATTCTTATTAAAAAAAAAAAAATTAAATATGGAAAAAAATGTATTTCAAGAGTTTTAAGTGCAATCATTTAAATATAACAAGTACACAAATTTGATCTTTTCTAGAACATCAACTTAAAAACTTTGCCAATATGTTTTCATAAAACAAAGTGATGTATTCTTGTACATGTATATATACATAAGTATAACGCAATACAACATAACATGTTTTAAAATATGTGTAAAAAACATCCACTGTAAAAATAAGGTAAAAAATGGTCCATTGTCCCTTTGATTCCAAACCCACCCTATGGTATCCATATTTTTGTGGTACCAAATTCCAATACATAAGCTAGTTTTATATATATGGGGGGTTGAATAATTCCATTGTGGTTCATAAGAACATATTTTTTTATGCAAAAACATTGAGCCATGAGTTTAATGGTAATCGTAGAGCTATAGCTTCGCTTAGTTGTTTTCATTGGTAATGAATATCTTGAAAACACTTAAATATGATGTATCCAATGATTAGTTCATAACAAAAAATATTTAGTGAATTAAGTTAAATTGAAAGAGTAAAAAGATCGATATGAAAATTCTTTACGGAAATCACTTTGTTGAGGCAATTAGAATCTAAATGAAACAGAATGACATGATAAGCCCTAAATGAAACAAACAAAATGATGGATAAGCATTAAGCCTTAATCCCTAAACCTGAAATGAAACAAATATAATGATGGGATAAGCATTAATCCCTAAACCACAAATGAAACTAATAGGATGATGGGATAAGCCTTGAGCCTTAAGTCCTAATCCCTAAATGAAACTAACAAAATGATGGGGCAAACCCTAAACTCTAAATGTTACAAACAAAATGATGGGAAAAACTACTTATTGATGTAAAGTGGTTTTCATCATGATGGTGAGCCTCATTATCCCTAACTACCATAACCACATCTCTAAGAGTTCAATCCTTAGGAAGCCTACAGTAATCTATAACTATGGTAGGGGTTGGCGCATTTGGAATGTTGCCTTTGTTGAGCTCCTTGAGAAATTCAATGTAAGAGTGGATGGTTTCTTCTTCAAGATAAACCACAATCTTGTGTGTGAGTATGAGGGAAAGGATATATGTTAGGAAATATGCATTCAAGAAGTCTCATTTCATTGTAAATACAAAGGCTCTCTTATACTACTTGGGCTATGCCACCACCATAAATGTAATGAGGTGCATCCTCTCATTCTTACCTTCTTCTAAAATATGCTTTATGAATCCACCATTGTTTTGGAATTTTATAAGGGACTTGCAGTGGAGGAGCATTCCTCCAACCATTTGTGGGACAACAACCACGATTTTTAGCATCGTGGAGTGACAACCATACTACCACCATAAAGGAAATGAACTATTCATGGGAATTCTTTTCAAATTCAAAGACCTATATGAAAACACAAAAAAACACACACAATCATGAATCTTAAAATAAATGTTAACCAAAAAACAATCATGAATCTTAAAATAAATGTTAACCAAAAAAGGAAAAAAAAAACACACACTCTGGACTCTTGTCCATAGTACCTTCGCTTTGTCTTCAAACAAGGAACTACAAAAATTGTATAAAAACCACATTAGCAATGTACTTAGCTACTCACTGCATCACTCTAGGATGGTGCTTCATTTCATTAACATTAATATTAACTTGTTTGTTGTTGCCAATTCGACAAACACGGAATATGTTTTCAAAAGTTGATGAAATGTTATCAAGCTCTGAAATATTGTTGGTTTTTTTGTTATTATTAATTAAATTGAAATTTATTTGATCATACTTTTTTTTGGTCTTTGATCATATATGATAATATATGTGATGTGATATTATTATGTAATAATATCATATCCACTTATGTTGGTGTGATATTATCATTTACTAATATTAAATGATAATATCATATAATATTATTACATAACAATATTATATGTTATAATACATATGGGTATATAGGGGTGGTAGGTGTGGGGATCTGTAATACTTTTATTTCTCCTAGTTTGTAAATATAACTATAATTGGCCAAGAGACTGTGGCGGACTAAATATGTGTGAATGTTTGATTTGATGAACCTTTGTATAGAAGGGTCAATACATGAATTTTCTATTATTAATAGAAATTGGATATGTGTTGTACAACTACTGAAATGGGGGAGTTTTCCAAGATAGACCATGGATGCTATGAGAGAGATGGTGAGGGAAACCAAGAATGGTTGAGATGACCCTCACCAAACCAGCACCTACTAGGTGTAATTGCTCAACAGTACTCTGACCCAGAAAAGAATTACTAGTCAGGCTGGTAGTTGGAAGGCCATCCTCAAGAGTTAATGAAGAGATGGGGCAGGATACCCATATGTAAGGCTTCCAGGCCTGACCATGAATTGGGGATTCAAACCGACACAACCTTGCTGAGGAATGAAAGAAAGGAGGTTATTCGGGGGACAAAGAGAGATCTGCAAGAAAGCAGAGTAGAGAAAACAATCTCCAAAGGAGATGAGAGGATGTTTTTGACTTTGGAGTTGAGAGAAAAGCTGAGAAGCAAGCTCGTTTTGGCTGTAAGAAGCCATGGGCAGGGTCTCACTACAAGTTGATAAACGAGGTTGACGAGTGACTGAGGAAGTGCTCGCGCAAACCTCCTTACTTGGTGTAGAGAAATCTGGTTGCCAAGATCCCGTGGGAGGAGGAGAGTAACCTCTGTCCCTGACTATCGTGGAGCAAGGAGAAAGAATCTCTCTCAAGGCATCATGGTCTAGCTCGGGGGTGGCCAGCGGTAAATTCGTCAGGAGTGGTTGTGCCTATGGTTGGGTGGAAACAGGCACCCCTTTTAGCAGTCACTTCACACTTTCCAATTCTGATAAGTATTTTCATACTCTGTGTAATATATTGGATGCAATGATTGAATGCATGTGTTTATGGTTAAGTCTTGCAGTGTTTGAATAGTTATTAGAAATTTTCATTTGCTTCTGTAAATTGCTATATTTATATGGTCTTTGATTTATCGCAGTTTAGTCGCTAGAGAGTTATGGGATGTGAATCCATGGGAGAGTCGGGGTAGGATTAACTGAAACGTCTAAGTCCTGCTGACCTTTTTAGTTTACCTTAGCGGGAATGTCAAGTTCAAATATGTGGGAGAAGGGCGTTTCCTTTAGACCTTCCACCCATGTGACCGAGGGCTCATACCCATGGCCTTAATCAAGTCTTGCAGTGTTTGAACAGTTATTAGAAATTTTCATTTGCTTCTGTAAATTGCTATATTTATATGGTCTTCGATTTATCTCAGTTTAGTCGCTAGAGAGTTATGGGATGTGAATCCATGGGAGAGTCGGGGTAGGATTAATTGAAACGTCTAAGTCCTGCTGACCTTTTAGTTTACCTTAGCGTGAATGTCAAGTTCAAATATGTGGGAGAAGGGTGTTTCCTTTAGACCTTCCACCCATGTGACCGAGGGCTCATACCCATGGCCTTAATCAAGTCTTGACTAAGAGTTGAGTGTAGCCCAAAATCCAAATATGATCCCATATGACCCAGGGTTGGAAACCCCTCACTAAGCCCGAAAGGAGTGAAGCTACTTTGGCTTCGGGACTTATGATTCCACAACTCTCGAAAACAGTCAAAGGCATGAGTCGCGAATTGATGAGGGTCGTAGATATGGGGATCCAGTGGGTATCTCTCTCAGCCGTTAGATCGGACTTAGGAAGGGTAGCGTTGAGTACTTCGGCGAAGTTCCACTTCGGGAGAATAAGAGTGGTCTAGCATCGAAAATCCCAAATGTCGGATTTGCGAAGTTAATATGGACCGTTGAGAATAGAGGGACGCGTGTCCAAAGATCAACGACTATCCAAAAGTTCAGGTATTCAGCGATATCAATGTGAATATATAGGGACGCTAAATGTCAAACGTCGAACATCGACATTCAATGTAGAATGTCGAATGTCGAATTTACTAAGTGACGTAGACTGTCGATCCTTGGATCCTTCAAGATCCCTCTCATCTGTCGATCTAAGGACTCCATTGAGAACCCCTCTTAACTTCCCAACCAACTGGGAATGTGTCGTGGAGTGACACATGGCCCCCACTTGTCCCCTGTCAAATGTCGTTCATTGGACTAGAGTCGTTGGATGATAGGCTACGTGGCAAGAGATCCTATAGTCCCAAGATTTGGCACACTAGAGGAACTTGACCAAGAGTATTCAAAGTGTGAAAACTCCCGAATTCGTGAACAACGAAGTGAATCTCAATCGTTGATAGGATGAGAACACATGGCTCTAGATTAGAGAGTCCAGAGACTTGGCTCTTCAGGGGATTCACGATGTGAGGAGTTGGTAAGCTCCGAAGCTCGGAGTTGTGAAGTAACGAGAGCCATGGATCTATGGATCTACGTGGACAGATCTCAACTGTGAGATTTGAAATAAGTTAGAAGGTTGTATGTCTGGGGATGACGGGGCTCACTGACGTCATCCAGGGCAATGTGGACCCAAAACTAAGGTTCCACGGGTCACCGAGATATGGATGATTCACAGACCCCTTATGCCTATTAGAGCATGACACGTGTCACCCCCTAATGAGGACACGTGTCACCCCTGTCCCTCACCACGTGTCAGCCTCTGGTTCGTGCTTGCCTGGGCAACGTGGTTGGTGATGCGACCGACACTTCGGGATTTTGGAAGATTTGGGGCGTAGTATAATAGAGGGGTGTTCAATGACGATCGTTGATTGTCAAATGTCGAAATGTTCAACTTCGATTGCCTATTTCTGAACACCGAAAACGTAGAACGTCGAACACCGAAAAAGGGACTTTCAACGTAAAATGTCGAACATCAATCACCGAATGCCAATCGTCGAATGGCCAAGTCCACGTGGAGAGATTTTGGGACTTTGGGGAGTATGTGTGCGGTGAGAAAAGGGGTGTTCAGCGTCGAATGCCAAAGACCCCAACTAATAACGCCCGGATAACTTCGGGAGGTTGTATCTCGCAAACCAGGGATCGGATTTGAGCCAGTAACAGTCGTTAGAAAGCTATGAACGAGTAGAAGAGGATGAAGACCTCGAAGGGATGATTTGAGATGATTTGAACGAGTAAAAATTTGATGCTCCATCCCTAGAAAGGGTATTTAGGGGTCGGGTGTGTTACAGGATCTTCTTCAATCCCGAAGGAAGAATGGTGGTAATCTATTCTTGGGGTCTTGGACAAGCTTCAAATATCCAAGAAGAAGCATATGAAATCATATGTGATATCATTTTCGCTAAGGAAGCTAAGTTTAGAACCTTGATTGTCATAAGTTATTCCTCGGTGGTCATTAAAGTTTATCGGGAAAACAACTCTGTTAGATATCAAGCTTGTAGTTATCAACGCTCGAGCTAAAAAGGAGGTAAGTATTTTTCTCAAATTCGCATTCTATCATGTGAATAGATATATAAACTCAGAAGCTGGCATATGGCCCAAGAAAGCCATTGAATTAAGTCTAGGAGAATTTGAGAAAAATGGGGAGAGGTCTCATTGTAACATCTCTTGAGGTTTTGAAATGGTTAAGGCGCATCAATTAACATTAACTCCTCGTATGTTTCAACATCAAATACATAAATACTGTCACATTGGGACGAGATTAATGAGAATAGCCTTCAGTCTCTGTATCATGGAAGATATAATCACAACTTTACTTATTGAATGCAGTTGTATGATCCCTCGTTAGTGATGTGGGAAAATGGAATGCTTGGGGCATGGAATTGGGTGCATTTGTAGTCTAGATTTTAAGGTATTTGATCTCTTGGTAAGTGAATTCTCTATATTTGGGCTTCTTGTCTGGGACTGCAGTTATTATGTTCCAATCTTGCAATCCGTTCAAAGGAATGTGGTTAAGGTAGCTGGTTTGGTTTCTGTAAGTTGGGCTTTGTACTCTAGTTTTGGCGTAGGTGATTTGAAATTATTTCTAGGAAAGGTGCTTCTGTATTTTGGGCTTTATCTCCATTTTTATATATCTATGGTATTCTATCTCTATGCATTCTTCCCTTGGATTTCCTTGTTTTGGGAATTTTGTGGAGAAAATTTGGTTAAGGGACACTACACATGGTGCAAGTTTTAGTGGATGTGCAGGGTGCTTGTTGATTCCTTCCTAATTTTGTTGGTTAGAGACTCCATCTCTGACCTCAACATCCTCCACCTAGCTTATAATGCAGGGAATTGTGCTTTGAGTTCACCAATGGATAAAAGAGATGTTATGGAATTTAGGAAAGTCTTGAGAAGACACAAGGAATGCCTCCAGTCTAATAGGATCTCTTTGTTCTCAGTGACATCCAAAGTGCATAAGAATGAGCACCATTGTGTCTCTTAGCATGCAACCATCATGAATTTACTAGTTCAATAAAAATAGAGGATTGATATCTTGGAAGCATAATGTTGTACGATGCGGAACTTGACTCTCAACCTTCTCAAGGACTCTCTCTCTCCTCAGCTTCAAATAATAAGGACTCTGAATGGTTGAATATAAGGAAGATGAGATTATTCACCAAGTGAAGGAACCAATGAACATTGAGTAATAGGATTATCCTTTTTCAAATGCCAGATAGAAAGAATCTAATAGCCATCATATCTTCCACTAAATGTAATATTTTTTAATATCATTAAACTTTTGAGTGTTTTTGTCAAACAAACTACATGCATGAAAACTTGAAATGTATATTTCACATTTTATAGAAAACTCTCCTATGTAGTATCAAAGAGTTACTTACTTTGTTTAATGAAACTTTGAAATAATCCTCTTTGTATATCGCTATTAATCATAGATACAACCCTTTTAATATAATACTTATTTTTTTAGTTAGAAGAAAAAAAACATACATGGCGCACATGAGACTATCAAATAATAATAATACATGATACTATTATGCAATATTATCCATGTATATTATCATATATGTGGGTACATTATATGTATATCATGTATCGAGGTATACTAACATGCATATGTAATATCGTTACATTGGTATGTGATATGTACTAAAATATTTTCATTTTCATGTAATAAGTGGATTTTTTTTAGGCGGAAAAAGCAATCTCATTATTATTTTATTAATAATCAAGTGAAATTATCAAAAATACAGATTGTGTTTACATTGAAATTTTTTCTTTGCATTCCTCAAAACAGACTATTGAAAAATCCATGAGTTCTTCAAAATTTCACTTCACTTAAATCCGACTGAGATTTTCTTTAATAAGTGGATTTAATTTGGCTATGTTACATATCTACATATGTAATATTGTTACATTGGTATGTGATATCTACTAAAATATTTTCATTTCCATGTAACAAGTGGATTTAATTTGATTATGTGATATATATGTTATTAATAAATTAAATATCATGTTATATTTAAATGTTTTAGATTATTAAAATTTCTCAATTAACAATATATTATATAATCAAAAAATTATAAAAATATATGTTTATATTGTATTTTAATGTATTAGTTATTTAAGGACAATGTATTAATTATATAAAAATTTATGTTTATATTGTATTTTAATGTATTAGTTGTTTAAGGATAATGTATTAATTATATTAAAATATTTTCATTTTTATGTAATAAGTGAATTTAATTTGGTTATGTGATATATAAGTTATTAATATATCAAATACCATGTTATATTTAAGTGTTTTAGATTGCTAAAATTTCTAATTAATAATAATATTATATAATTAAAAATTCATAAATTTATGTTTATATTGTATTTTAATGTATTAATTGTTTAAGGACAATTCATTAATTGTTCAAAGGATAATATTTTTTTTTGAAAAGTTCATTTTGTTTCTAGTAACACTAATATATGTTTTTATTTATTTATTATCAATTTGATTTCTAAACCACTTTTCAATCTAACTTAACCATAGTTATATAGATTTTAGTGTAAGAGGTGAGTTGTCAAATATACATTTTTGCAAAATGACTTTCATTTCATTTATAGTCACATTAATATAGGTTTTTATTTATTTATTATCAATTTGATTTCTAAACAACTTTTCAATCTAACTTAACCATAGTTATATAGATTGTAGTGTAAGAGGTGAGTTCTCAAATATACATTTCCTGCAAAATGACTAACTCATAATTTTTATTATATTTCTTAAAAGACACATTTTACACCTCAAAATTATCATAATTTGCATATATAAGTTGGTCACCTTCCTTCTTTATATTACATTCTACAAGTAAAATTATAAGTATCTTAAACCTAGAAAATCCTCAATGCAAAATAAACCACTAGGATTCAAAGAAAATTATTGATTTTCGAGCTTGTGGGCTCAAATCTTGTTTTGTTTACCAAACATGGTTTCTATCTTTTTCCAACTTGCAGCCTCAATTCCTTGAAGGTGAAACTATAAATCACTAGAGGTTGAAATCTCTATCAATCACGCGTTGGATCATGTTTATTATCCAAGGTGGATTTCTTCAATGCATCAAGGGGGAAACTTCTATTCCCAAGGTAACATGGTAAAGTCTCTTAGTAAATGATTGTTAGGGACCTAACCTCTCACGTAGGTAGAATAATATATTTCGATGCAATAAAGGTCAATATTAATAAGGCCTAGCAATAAGGAAGAATAAGTCCAATGTAAGAAGACCTAATAGAAGCTTTTGCTTCTAGAAGGATCTTCCTCTAGATGGTTCTTTTGATAGACATATTTAGTATAAATAGGAGTCGAGGGTATGAGAACTTTTGTCTTGGATATTATTGTAATAGAACTCTACTCGACTGGAGGTTTCCCCCTTGAAGAGGCAAGTGAACATTTCTCTCAGTAATCAAAGTGCTCTTTTTGGTGTTATTCTGGTATCATTTGGGTATTATTGTGGTGTTGTTTTGGTTATATTGTTGTTCATTTTCCCTTTCTAGCATTTTATTTCTGTTCTGCATACTTTTTATATATGAAATATTACAAGTCGTATCAGAGCACTTTCCTCGGAAGAAAATTGTGGGTTAATGTTTTTCAGGGTAGAGACGTATTCTGGCGTCTTTAAGCTACAGAGATCTGTCGTTACGCGCATAAACCCACATTCGGGGACTCATACACGTAGGAAATACAAGTGGTACTTAAGCGCACATCTGTTGGCCACCCGCGTAACCCCTGTTGGTACCCCTTAGAGTGATAGCGCATCAGACAATACTTGTATATGGATCGACCTAGATTTCTTGAAGCCCTCTTTAGATAAACCAATCGGTTGCCTGACTGCTATAGTGCCACCGAGAACAACACTCAGGAAGATACTCTCTAGTACCTGGGTAGTAGGGTAGTATGACTAAGGGCATGGTCTAGCCTCCTTAGTTGATGCTCTGAGATATTGGGTTGAGTACTATTGTTGGACCCCGCACGTATATCAGAGAGCTATAGCACAGGGTAAACCCTTGTCTGTAGAACCCTTGAATACCTAACCTTTGGGAAAGGAAACAAAAAACAACACAGACAAGATCTATTGTTGCGCAAATGTGTCTCTTGCATTCGAGTTGCCAAATCACTACACATTTATTCTTGATTAAGCATTTGGGAATTTCATCACTGTAGTATTCTTCAGATCGGAGTATAACTCCGCATGTGTAAAAAAAAAGTATGGATTTTGTTGCACTATTATTTGAGACCTATTCCATTGGATTTCTCTCTTCTCCCTTATCACATTCATACCTATCATTTTTCAGCAAATTTTTTGACCCCACCCACCCCTTTTCGGTTCCCTCATCATCATGGCCCATACCCATAGCCAAGATTTGGAAGCTCGCTTCAATACCTTGCAATCTAATTTCACAGAGACCCAACAAGAAGTGAGACAACTCAGTGTCAATATTGCCACCATAAATAAAAACATGCATTCCTCCATCGCCGCCTCAATCGAGGAACTCAAACAACACCTCAAACAAGACATTACTACCCAGCTTGAATCTATCACTACAATGATCTGCACCAAGCTGCATATCCTTGCAGATCCTCCCTTATCTAACCCACCTTTGCATACCGAAGCTGAAACTTCCTCTCATTCCCATAATTTTCAGCCCCATCACTTTCAGCGTGACCTACGCATTCCGCATGTGGACGTGACCAAATTTGATGGCTCAGATCCCATTGGCTAGGTAACTCAAATGGAACATTATTTCTCTTTGTACGACATTACGGATGAGTTGGCCAAACTATGGTATGGTGTTCTCCATCTAGATCAAAAACGTTGGCAATGGTGGCAATGGAGAAAAAATGCCTGCCAAGGGTATGTTTCTTAGACACACTTTGTGGCAGAGCTTTATGAACACTTTGACACTGACACCAACCATTTAGGTCGTTTGAAAAAGTTGAAACAATCTGGCACAGTGGAAGATTTTATAGTTTCTTTTGAGTGACTGGCTTTTCGTACAGAGGGCATGTCTGATGCTTTTTTCCGATAATGTTTTATCAGTGGCCTCAAGAATGAGATTCATGCCCATGTCCTCATGGCTCGGCCTCAAATTTGGGTGGAGGCTACTAAAAGAGATAAGGAAGCACAACAGGTTGTCTCTTCTCAAAACCGGAAACCCTCTTTCATTCCTTGCACTAAACCAGTAAATTCCACTCCTCCTTCTACTCCACTAAAGATCCAAAAATTGACCATGGCCGAAATGTCTGGACGCCAACTCAAAGGCCTTTGTTATAATTGTGATGACAAATATTTTTCGGGACACAAGTGTAAGGAACAAAATATTTTTATGGCCATCTTGGAGGATGTTTCGGAAGAGGATGTTGAAGCTCCCCTTGTGTCTGTGTCACCTGAACCCACAGACATAACCCCTCCCTCAGACCCTCTTGAAGTAGAACCGATCATTTCCCTAAATGCTCTCACTAGCTTCTCTGCTCCCCAAACCCTCAAGCTAATTGGTTACATCAAGCATAGGAAGGTCATCATTCTTGTTGATAGTGGAAGCACCCATAATTTTATTCATCGTCGCATTGCCCAAGAAACTAATTGCTATATCCATGCAGTCAATAATTTCCAAATCACGATTGCTAATGGTAGGTCCATGAAATGTGGAGGGCGTTGTGAAAATGTGCGTCTCCAAATTGTTGACTACCACCTGAAATCTCATATGTTTGCTATCGACATGGGAGGTTGTGACATTGTGTTGGGTGCAGACTGGCTAAGGAATTTGGGTCCCATTCTCGTGAATTTTAAGGAATTAACCATGCAATTCGACCAGGAGGGCCAACAATATAAGTTCCAAGGCATCACCATCGGTTCCCCTAAGATCATTATTTTCCATCGCATGGAAAAGTTTCTCAAAAAAGTTCATTCTGGCGTTATTGCCCAACTCCATGCCATACAAGCAACTGAGACACCCTTTGTGTTGCAGGACCTCCAATCCATCCTCTCTAAACATCAAGTGGTTTTTCCACTCCCCAAGGACTCCCTCCTTCCCGTGGTGTTCATGATCATTCCATTCCCCTTGTCCTAGGAAGCCTTCCTCCCAATATTCGTCCCTATCATCACCCCTTTTCTCAAAAAAATGAAATTGAGAAAATGGTTCAAGAACTACTCAACACAGGTGTTATCCGACCTAGTACAAGCCCCTACTCTTCTCCCATGGTCATGGTCCTTAAGAAAGAAGGTTATTGGCGCATGTGTCCTAACTTCTGTGCCCTCAACAAACTCACCATTAAAGACATATTTCCCATTCTTGTCATTGATGGCCTCTTGGATGAATTGAGTGGTGCCCAGTTCTTTACTAAACTTGATCTTCATTCTGGCTACCACCAGATCTGTATGAAAGAGGCAGACATTCCTAAGACTGCCTTTAGAACTCATGAGGGCCACTATGAGTTTTTGGTCATGCCCTTTGGCTTGTGTAATGCTCCCTCCACTTTCCAAAGCCTCATGAATCATGTCTTCTGTCCTTTTCTCTACCATTTTGTCTTAGTTTTCTTTGATGATATCCTCATCTATAGAAAAACATGGACAAACCATCTTTCTCATGTGGATCGAGTTCTCCATCTACTCTCTTAGCACCAAATTTTCCTGAAAAAATCTAAATGTGCTTTTGGTGCCTCGAAAGTCGAGTACTTGGTGTAAGTTTCAAACCTGCGAAGTAAAACAATGCATATATATTCTTAAGCAAAACAGAAATTAATCAATGGCTCATTCACATAGTACACATAGATTTATATCGGAAACCCTCAACCGGGGAAAACCTTTCTTATATTCATTATATATCGAATTTCACCATTCACCATACAATATATACAATGTTTTTAGGTATTATGTAGATACCAAAAACCTAATCCCTCAATCCAGGATTAATTTAGAAAACCGCTAAAAATAGAAAAAAGACGCAGTTGTCAAACCTGACGTGCCCACACACACATGCAAAGAATATAACATATACCCAAAATTCTCCCACTTGTTGTTTTCTTTGCATCCAGGGGTCCACAGGGTTATATAGTCAACAATCCAAGGCATCAATGCCCATTGTTACTCTACACTAGGAGAAATTTTCTATGCTCACAGACTTTGTCAATAAATCTGCAACATTCTTCAAAGTGTCAACCTTTTCCAGCAACACCTTCTTTTCCTCAACCATGTCTCTCACAAAGTGATACTGAACATCAATATGATTTTTCTTTGAATGAGAAGTTGGGTTCTTTGCCAGGAAGATTGCACTGTGACTGTCACAATCTAATCTCATTGCTTTTCGTACCAACCCAATACCTGAACACAATCTCTGTAACCATACTACTTCCTTGATTGCATGAGTGGCTACCATGTATTCAGCTTATGTAGTTGAGATTGCTACTACAACTTGTCTTTTGCTCATCCAACTGATTGCTCCTCTAAATATTTTAAACACATACCCACTTGTAGATCTTCTGCGATCTAGATCTCCAACCCAGTCTACATCAACAAAGCCATGTATGTCCACCACTTTGTCCAATCCTGGTCTTCCTTGGTAGCACAATCCATAATTGGTAGTGCCATGCAAATACCTGAAGACCCTCTTTATTGTTGTCCAATGCTCCTTCCCTGGTTTTGACATATACCTGATCAAAACTCAATTGTATGTGCAATGTCCGGTCTAGTACAAACCATTGCATACATCAAACTGCCAACTGCACTAGCATACAGAACATGGTACATGTCCTCTTCGTCTTCCTGTGTCTTGGGACACTAATCTGCAGATAACTTTACACCTATAGGAATAGGAACCTTGACCGATTTACTTTCATGTATATTAAACCTCTGCAATATCGTCTCAACATATTTTCTTTGATTCAACCAAAGTTTCCTATTCGCACGATCTCTTTTAATCTCCATTCCCAGAGTGAAGTTAGCAACACCAAGATCCTTCATGTCAAATTTGGAGGATAGTTGTGATTTCACCTCCTTGATAACATCCATGTTATTTCCTACCAACAACATGTCATCAACATACAACACTACATAAATGAAGTGATTACCAACATGCTTGGAATATGCACAGTGATCAACCCTGCTTCTCACAAATCCCAATCCAAGGATGTATGTGTCAAACTTTTGGTACCACATCCTAGGTGATTGCTTCAGACCATATAGTGACTTCTTTATCTTACATACCAGCTCTTTATTTCCCTTTACTACAAATCCTTCTGGTTGCTTCATGTAGATTTCTTCTTCTAGATCCCCATGTAGGAATGTTGTCTTCACATCCATCTATTCCACTTCAAGATCAAAAGTAGTAGCAATAGATAAAAGAAATCTAATAGAAGTTAACTTAGCAACAGGAGAAAAAATCTCACCAAATTCAATTCCCTCTACCTGGGAATAACCTTTTGCTACTAACTGAGCTTTGTATTTCTCCACTTTTCCTTCTGCATTAAACTTCTTCTTAAACAACCATTTGCTACCAACAGATTTTCTTCCAGCTGGAAAGTCAACTATATCCCATGTCTCATTCTTATCCAAGGCATCCATTTCTTCAACCATGGCCTTCTTCCAGAGTTTACCATCCTCTAAATTCATTGCTTCCCTGACAGTTCTAGGATCCTCATCAGTAATAGATAAAGAAAAATTGGAACAGAAATCAGGTGGACTATACCTTTCTGGTTGCCTTCTTTCTCTCACTGATCTCCTCAATACTGGGGTATGAGGTTCTTCTTCTTCTTCTACTTCATCTTCTTCATATGATTCGGATTTTTCATCATCCAACTCTAGCTCTATTTTCTCAGGTTCATCTTGCCTTGGTAGGAATTCTTGTTTGGACACATCTTTTACCTCCCTAAAAACAATATCCCGACTATAAACAATCTTCTTATTTTCTAGGTTCCAAATCTTATAACCTTTCACACCATCTTTATAACCAATAAAGATACACTTTTCATCTTTTTTATCCAACTTACTCCTATTTTCCTTTGGAACATGTACATAAGCATCACAACCAAACACTCTAAGATGTTGAAGAGAG
>ML816932.1:0-27249 GCA_009831015.1 Picea engelmannii
ACACTATGACGATTGAGGTTGATCAAAATATGAAACCATTACATAAGAGAAATATCCCTAGAGTAAATGGTGTAGATGAAAACAAAAGAATAATAGAGGGATAAAAAAATGTTGAATTATGGGCAAAGGGAGATCTATTCCCAATAGATCCTACTATAAATTCTCACCCATAATTTAAAAATGTAATAGGATTAGTGAAGTTTTTGTGTAATGGAAAAAAAATATTTCTACGATATTGTGAAAATATAAAAGGAAATGGTAGAGACCTTGAGAATAAAGTCAACAATCTACTTAGTACAATATTTGATTTGGAGGGCATAAACGACAAGTTGGTTGAAAACGTTAATCAAATTCAGAACATGGTTTTGGTTGCAAAAAATGAGAATATAATCTACAACAAACTATATTTTTGCAATATCAAAATATTTTGAACAAGGAAGAAGAAAATAAAAGACTTGCCGAGGACAAACAATGTCTTAGTAAACAGGTTGGCAATCTAAAATCTAAGGTTTCTCTTTTAACCAAGACTTTGAAAACAGTCAAGAAAACACCATTTGGAGGAAGAAACATGGTTAAACGTATGACTAGCATTTTTATTTGGTATCATCAAGGGGTGCTATGAAAAAGAGAGTACATGCTATACAACCTCTTATGAATCCAAACAAGATAAAGGAAATATAAGACGGTGAAAACTTGTCTCATATATTGAAGTCTATGTTCAAGAAAGAGGATATAATCTCTATGATTGGACAAACTCATTTTAGTTCCCTTAGAAAATTCATGGTTTATCAAGTGATAAATAAAATAGAAGAAGGCATGAATGTAGAGAAAGTCCAAAGTGCTTGTGATGATACTGGGATTAGTAGATGAGGTTACAAAACACTCTTTAAATTATTATAAAATGAATGATAAATGAAGGAATCACTAAAGTTTTCATTCCTCATCCTTTTCATATAGGAAATGTTCGTGCAAGAAGTAATAAGAAAAATGTTGACCTCATGGGTGACATGTATCATATAGAAGCAAGGAAGGAGATAAACCAAAGACAGGTTGGAAAGAAAAATATTCCAAATGAAATGGTTATATTAAATCCAAAGAACAACATATGGTTAGATATAGATAAAACCTTGTTAGCTATGGTGATATTTTATGATATTTCTGTGGATGAAGAACATGGAAAATTGAATTTTTTCATAAAATTGGATGAGATGAAACTCATTAATAATGAGAAATATGAAAGAGTTCCAGTCACGTTAATCAATAGGGCCATGGATCCTAATATTGAGGTAACTGATGGAAACTATTTCTCTGTCCAATATGAGAATGACATATGGTGGTTGAGATTGTTTCACATTTCTAAGGAGTCTCACGAAACATTAAAATGAGTTTTTCATCAAACTTCAATACCAACAACAATTGCCTCCTATAGAATAGGAGAAAAACTTGATGTTGTTGGTTATGGTTCATATGAAGTTGAATGGCATCTAGCAGCTGATTTGAAAACATTGAAGTGCATGTACAATGTTGGCCATGGTGATAATGCAAAACATCGTTTCATTTATTGTGTGCACACAAGGAAGAAAGAAAAATTACTAGGTGGTGGGTGGTAAAATGGGATTATGAGTTGTCAACAAGACATCATTCCAAATTTAGATGAGATGGATAAAAATATGGATCCCATACTACCTATACCACTTACAAGAGTACATATATGTACACTCCATGCATTTGTAAGAAATGTTGATAAATTAGTGTATTTTTTAATTCTATTTGCTTGGAATATTAAGAGGCCACAAGAAATTGCTCAAAATTCAATTGAAGCAATCAAGAAGGTTCTTTATAATATTGGTTTACATGGAGGTAATGTAAAAATTTGCAAAGATACAAAATTGTATGGGGATCAAGGTAATGTTCCTTCTAAACCATCCATGAGCGAGGTTAAATCATGACACTTTATTGCAGATGTCAAATCATCAGGAAAAATTCAGTGGGAAAATTATAAGGATCTTATTGATCTAGAGGATGATAGGATTAATAATGGTAGATCTGCATTAAGAAAAAAAAAAGATTGGATGACACTTTCTACTTTGTTTCCATTAATGGACAAGGAGAAATTTGAATAAGGGGATGATATGGATGTCAATAAAGTAGATACACATTTTACAAAAGAAATTATTAGGGGATGGGGAGAACATGAGATCACACATTACACGGTAGGATTCATGTTCAAGACTTCTCTGTGCATCATGTTCAAGACTTTTTATTGTGTCAATTTATGATTACCAAATTTAATTTATTGTTTTTATGTTGGTAGTAGATACTTTATGCTCATGGACCATGGTTTTATAAGGAGTATGGTAGCTTAGGAATTTGTAAAATCCAAGGACAGGAGAAGTATCATAAGCAAGCGAGGGTAGCATATCATAAAAGTACTTAACACAGAGGTGGCTCAACTCTTTCAAATCCACTCGTTCAAATGTTTCAATGGTTTTATAGATGGATAGTATCAAGGTTTCCTCAAATAGTAGACTCTACTAGTGAAGAATATATTGAAGGATGGATAAGGGATGGATGTATAAGGTAAAAGTTTGAAACATGGGAACAATCTAAAGGTATAAATGCTTGTACAAAATGACATTCAAAAAGATCAAGGAAGGGTAAAAAATGGGTATTAGATGAATATATTGTCCAAACAGAAATAGAAACTATGCAAAATGATTATCAAAGTGGTACAAATAAAAATGAACTAGCTGCAAGTATAGGAGATCAGGTAAGAGACTATGAAGGAGGTTACACTTAAGGAGTATGTCTCATATTTTGGTGTTTTATTATTTGCAATTTTTTTGTGAGTATTTTCTCTAAATTGGGTGTGGATTTCTCAATATTTTAGTCTATTACCATGTTTGATATATTAGGTTATATGGCATGCATACTAGGCCCCTGGGCCTACTATGCAACCCTTTTAACTTCTTATGTGTTTCAATTGCTTATCTATTATGATTGCACACCGTTGTGATTATTAGCATTAGTTTATACCATAAAGGTTCATGCACATATGATGTTGCCACTTTTTTATCACTGTGGATTTCGTTTTTTTGGAAAAGTATTCTACAACACTAGCTAAATGAGATAGTTTTAAAATATAAATAAAAGGGAAATGTTGACCTTTAAGACATTTTTTTAATATACATGTTGTGAGGAAAAATATGATATTCCTCATCCATCCAACCATTTAATAACATCTCAAGTCATCTTTTTTCATGGGCTCCAATTATAGAAAATGATTTTCAGCTCAAAACCGAGTTTCACCATGCTTTATATCCCACAATTATCAAATAGAAAGTCGACAAGGCGATCAAGGAGAAGAAAACAAGCACAATTGAATGATCTTGAGATACAAGTAGCATCTGCTACTTCTAGTCAAGTCTATGTACCTTTTTTCCAGATGAAAAGTTTTCTCTTCTTGCTTCTATTCTCTACTAAAGAGTTATATTTGGTATAATGTCTTAACAGGTCACCTAGTTAAGACTAGAAAACTCCTCTTTATTTCAACGCTTTACAGATATCAATAAAAAATACAATGAAGATTCTATTGATAATAGGGTATTGAAGTATGAAGTGGAACCAATGAGGGAAAAGGTATGCAATCATTAACTATTATTTATTATCACTCTTAATGTGGAATCTTCACACTTGATTTTAGTGGGATGCAATTTTATATTCTTCCCGCATTGTTGGTAGACCTCGGAAACTAGTGAATTTTTGAAAAATAATGCATCACTTACATTATTGTGAGGATACAAAGTTGCATTATAATCCTTCCGTCTTCTCGCTTAAGTATGCAACTATATATTTCACCATTCTTGTAAACATTTCGTAGACTATTGGATAGATAGGTGCAAAATATTTCCTTCTCCAACAATAAGGATGGTTGCTTGGTGGACAAATGATTCTTGTGCTTGTGTCCTGTTATTTTCATCAAGGGGTTATGTGAAACTTTATCCAATACATGTAGTAATATGAAACATTTTTTATTTTATAAATTTTTGTTAACATTTTCTAATGCCCAAGGTCTCTTCAATATTTTTAACTTGTTTATTGTTTTTCAATATATATAACTGAACACTTCAATTTTTTTTTCCAAAGAAAAAAAGCTAATTTTATTTCATCAGATGTGAAAAAAATTACATTCTGTAAGTACACTATTTGAATAGTGTATTGTTGAGTACTGAAATAAAAAACACATATGAGCTATTAGGTGCCTTTTTCTTCTATATGCTAATTTCGGTTATTGATCTATCAATATATGAATGTAGTTTGTTATATACATATTTACATATGCTTCATATAAATACTGAGAATAAAGATTTTAACTGTAAAAAACCGATGAAACTGGATGCGTTCCAAAAATTGTTGTTGTCCTTTAGTCAATAAAAGGCCGATGGAGATATTCTATGATCTTCCCATTTTCTGATTCAATTATTTTCCACTGGACCATATCCAGATATATCCCCTCTTTCGACCTCCGGTCCGCTTCTTGGTTCCTTTCCCTGTAAATATGACGACAAGTAAAATCATCAAAAGAGTTTTGTAGTGTCTTTATGTCATCCAAGATGTTCTCAAGTCTGATGTTGTAGCATCTCTGAGTTCCTTTGGTACAATTTATTACATTCACGGAATCACCAAAAACAATAAGAGATCGAAAACCTTTTTCAAGGGCAAAGGATTTGAGTAGTTTGAGGCTCATTAATTCTGCAAAAATGTTTGTTCCATCTCCAAGCCTGAAAGTCATGGAGAAAAAATGAGTTTCTGATAGATAGAGGATCTCTCCTTCCCCACACGGATTGTTTTGTGAGGCTCCATCAAAGAACCCCCATTGACTAGAGTTATCAATTTCTTCTGCCTGAATTCTCCTTACTCTAACTGTTCCTGACTCTTGAGGAAAGGAAGAGATAATAGCTAGACTTTGTGCTGCTAAAATCTCTGACACCATAGGATTTTCATTAAAAATGAGGGAGTTCCTAGCAAGCCAAACCCCCCAAATTACCAGCAGAGGTAAGGATTTGATGCCTTTGTAATCTCGGTGCGAGAACCATGGATGTCAAGCACATTCCATAGACTGCCCATTCCATCTACAATGGATAACGGCTAACCTAGAGCATTCAACCAAAACATCCTTTATAAACTCGCATTCGAGGAAAAGATGAAAGACTATTTCTTTTGTTGATTTGCGGAGAAAACACCATTCTGGGCCATGCTTGTTCCTTTTCTGCAGATTATCCTAGGTTGGTTCTTTACTTTCCAACACATTCCACATGAAAAGCCTTGTTTTAGCTGAGCACTTTAATTTCCATAGATTTTTCCACCACCAGATAGGCTCTCTTTGATGGATATACATTCTCAACTGAGTATATCCTTCTTTTGGAGTGTAAATTCCAGACGAAGCTATATCCCAAATTAGTTCATCTTCCTGGTCTCTTAGTCTTATTTGGGATCTCTTCAAATCTGATATATATCTATGCATTTCCAGTAAATCCGCTCCTTCCAGGCCTAAGAATATCGTCGATCTCCAACCTTGTGACCATAGAGTAGTTTGGCGAGGATCTGCAATTTGATTTAGCATGAAGAAACCCATAATTCTCATAGATCTATGATATGATCTGGTAGTAAGTGTTGTCGATCACATCCTGGAAAAGGGTCCACCCCTAACCTGACCCAATGGACATTTCCTATCATCCATGCCAGACCTTCACCAATGATTGAAAAAGATTTCATGACTTCTTTCCAAATAACTGAGACACCCAACCTCTCCTTTGATGGATTTTTGATCCATCCTTCCAACGAATCTGGAGCAATTTACTTTTGGTTTACAAATCTAGTCCAAAGACTAGTGGTCTTCAACAGTCTCCAACCACATTTTGTAGCTACAAATTTGGAGAAAAGAAATATATTTTTCAGTCCCCAACCTCCCAAAGCCTTTGGAATTTGTAGGTTTTCCCATCTGACCCACAGGGTAACATGAGAGTATTCTTTTCCACACTAGAGAAACCTGAACAAAATTCTCCTGGCTGCTTCCAAAGTTCCTTTTGGGATCCAGGATAAAGACATCCAGTAGACTGGGATTGCCTCCAGAACAAATTTGACCAAAACGATTCTGCCCGCTCGAGAAATCCATTTGTGGCTCCATATTTATAGCCTTTTCTCTAGATTTCCCAACAACCAGAGTCAGTCCTCCTTTCTGTAATCATTTGTCTTTAGGCTGAAACCTAGATATTTCAAGCCTTCATCAAGGTCCTTGATAGAAAAGGGAAACATCTGCCTGAAAAGTTGTAGTTCATCTACTGAGAGTAGATTTTTGGATAGAGTTGACTTCCTGTCATTGACTTGCATTCCTATAGCTCTGGAGAAAAGAGTACATATGTTTTTCAGAGTCTCTGCATCTTTCCTTGAGCCCACACAAAATATAATAACATCATCAACAAAGAGCAGGTGTGTAATTTGGAGAGTCGGGGATATTTGGATCCCCGAGAAGGATCTGTGTCTTCTTGCTTCCCCAATTTCCCGATTGAGACCTTCAACAACCAAGAGAAACAACAAAGGAGAGAGGGGATAACCTTGTCTCAATCCTCTTTCTAAATGGAAGAAAATGGAGGCTAACCCATTAATAAGTATTGATAAAGTTATTGTTTAAATGCAACTCATGAACCACCTGATAAAAACAACTTCAAATCCAAGATGAGTTATAAGTAATCTTATGTAAAGCCAACTTACTCTGTCATAAGCTTTGAGAGGTCTATTTTTAAAATGGCTCCCTTCAACTTTCTGGCTTTAAGACTGTGCATGCCTTCCTGAGTCACACCTATCACTTCATGAATTTTCCTACCTTCCAAGAAACCAAATTGTTCACTTGATGTATGGTTTGAGAGGATCAACTTTATTCTTCTAGCAACGATTTTGGTCACAACTTTGTAAATACAGTTACAAAGAGAGATTGACCGAAACTCATCAAGGGAGGATGGATTATCATATTTAGGGATCAAGGTGATGAAGGTAGTGTTAAATATTGTGGGAATTCATCTAGTAAGTCGTGTGTCCTATACTACCTTCAAAATATATTGTCCCAAAATATCATATAGCCCCTAAAAGAATTCAATTGTCCATCCATCTAGGCCTGGAATTTTGTCCTTTTGGAAGTTGTACAGTGATTATTTTATATCTTCCTCAAAAATTTATTCCATCAGGGATCAATTGTCTTCCTCCTCCACAAAGCTCGAGAAAAGATGAGCCATCCATACCACTTCTGCTATTGTAGCCTGATTTTCTGCTCAGAAGAGATTTTGAAGGTGGGTCACACCAATTCTGGCCATCCCTTTAAAGGTGTTCTCTACAACTCCATATTGATCCTATAGACTCCATATGGTGTTATCAGATCTCCTACCTTTTGTGTATGCTTGAAAGAACTTTGTGTTTTCATCTCCACTTTCCCACTAGATAGCTCTGCTTTTTAGTCTCTAGGTTTCTTCCTTCTCCTTGAGAAGATTGCTCCTTCTTTCTTCTAGCCTAAAGAGGGATTCCTTTGACTCTTGATTCGTAATATCCCCCCCATCCTCCTCATATATCCTATTAATAGAATCCTCAATCGATTTCAGCTCTTGATCCTCTCTTTTCCTCTTCTGAAAAAGCCCAAGTCTTGACTTTTTCCTTGATCTTTTTAAAATTTGTAGCAAATTGAAATGCAACTGATTGATGATTCCTTTGATTTAAGGGAATCCAATTTTCATTGATCAAATTGATGAAGGACTCATATTTCATCCAGGTCCTGTTTAAATTGAGAGGGCTTGCAGGTTTTGGAGGACTCTGTCAGATTTCCAAGAAAATCAAGAAATGATCAAAAATCCCTCCGCTACCAATCCATTGTCTCATCATAAACTTTCTTTCCAATAAAGAATATTCCACCAAGAATTGATCTAGTATTTTAGCCACTCTGTCCTATCCCACCCCGATGTTCCTCCATGTAGGATTAATACAGACTGGTTCCACGTCAATAAGGTTTCTTTTGGCCAATTTTTGTGTGAAGAAACCAACGAGAGAATCATCTCGCACATGAGGTCCCCAAACTTCTGCCTGACCCAGAGAGAAATTTAAATCACCTCCCAAGATGACTGAGTCGCCTCTCAAAAAGGATTTTTTGAACAATTTCTCCCAGAAAGGAACTCTTTCCTAATAGGGACTGTATATGTTTAAAATCTGGAGGTCCTCCTCCAAATCCAGAGCCGTGAAAGAAAACTCAATTATTGAATCCATACCCCAAAAATTAAGAGTCTTCACCGTCTTGGGGTTCCATCCCAGGGCCAAACCACTAGATCTTCCTCTTACATCTAAAGTCTCAAACTTCCATCCTGCAAAAATACCTTCCAGCTGAGATTTCACCTCCTCTCATTCCCTAAAGTCTCCTGAAGTAAAATTACATCTAGATGTTCAATATTGACCACCCTTTTTAAAGATGGTCTTTTTACGGGACCAACAAGACCCCTATAGTTGAAAGACATAATTTTCACACCAAACCCTTCTTATGGGCTCGTGCTGCTCTAACTTCTCGTTCAATAGACTGTTGTTTGCCTACCAAAATATCACTTTTAGCCTTGGATTGAAATTTTGAAAGAAAATATTTCCTCCCCCTTCCCTCGCTATCATGGGCTTTATGAGTCTCCTTACCTAGGCCACCTGATGGCTTGGAGTTCTAAAGTGAGCGGAGGAAGTATCTAGAAGAAGAGTTTGAAGAGGAGGTCTCTTCCTCAAAATGGCTAACCCTCAAGCCACAGGTACTCTCTGTAGGAGGAAAGCCTCAGGTGGATAGGTCATCCAATTGAACTAGGTTAATGGAGGGATTTGGGAGATGTAAAATTTTCTAAGAGCCTCAATCCACTCATTGCCAGACAAAGTTACATTTTTGAGAAAAACATTTATGGAAGATAAAGGGGTACTAGGGTTTCCCGAAAAGAGGCCCAGAGAGTCTGTTGGAGAAGACCTCACAACGCTCTGACTTCCATCCATGCATCCAACACTGTAGACTGGATATGATACTATAACAAGATCATACTTCCTATTCTCCTCGATCTCCTGATCCAAGGCTTGTTCCGAGGCTGATGCTTCTTGTACCACCTCCTTGTCATATGCTAATTGCCCCTTATCCTTATCCATACAACCTTTCAGATCCATCGATTCCTTTTTCCCTCACAAATTCTTGAGTGGAATATTACAGTCTGCCACCAGATGCCCATAAATATGGCACCTTTGACAGTGAAAAGGAACGTTTTCATAGTCCAGTTTCTGGGTAGGAATATACTAACCCCATTTTAGATCCACTTCTTCACCTAGCCCTTCTCTCACATTGATACAAACCAGAATTCTAGCTACTTTCCTTTGCTTGGATTCCTCAAACGACATATCGGCTTCTAAAAAATCCCCAAGGAAATTACCAATGTCCTTGAAATGTTCCAGAGTCCATAATTATAGCGACAAAGTAGGAAGTCTAACCCAAACCTGAATCTTGTCCATCCTTTATATGCTTGTATCAAACATAGGAGTCCAAGGCTTCAGTAATAATGGAGTGTTATTGAGACTCCAATTCTTTCCCAACACCTATAGAGCATGTTATTGCTTCAAAAAATTGAAAGAAAACAAGTTCCTTGTTAGTTCTATGATCTCCGACACATATCCAATATGTTCCCACCAGGTCGATCGTGCCTAATCTACCACTGTTTTTAGGGAAAAGGACCTGCCATTGGCTCTGCCTACTAGGGTTTTATTTTCCATATGGATAAATTTATAGAAACCTACATCTTCCCTGAGAACCAAGCTCCCAATTTTTCGCCTTGACTTTAGAAATTTTCATTTTCATATCTTAGCTCCTCCAAACCTGAGCCCAGTCCCTCCTTTTGTTGTGCCTATGAAACTTTCATGACCTCCCAACCCATTAAGTGGAAACCCCAAAAAAACCTTTTGCCCACACCACCCCCGATGTTCATCTACATCAATAAAAGCCAAGATAAAAACTGTATTCACCGACTGAAGAGGCAAATTCTCAACCCTGGCTAGAGGCTAGGAAGAAAAACCAACTAGTGGCCCATCGACCATCTCGACCACAGGGATATTGAACTCCGATCATATCCTTCTAGGGCTATAGGCTCCCACAGGATGGGGGGAGTTCGCAAGATAAATATTACAGTTTTTTTTCGTAAGGCTCCACCTAGAACAACTTAGGCCAGCTACTTGCATAGACTGTGTGTGTTGAAACCCTAATGCCAAAGAAAATGGGATCCCCTGACGGAATTCTGAAACTGAACCCGACATGAAAGCATTTACTGAATCATGAGTAGAAGGTCAAACATGAGAAAATAGGGAAACTCCACCTGAAAAAAACTAGCCCTTCACCTTCCAAACCATGGAGCTGCTAACTCACCCTTTTTGTCCCTTTGTGAGAAGGCACCTGTCCTCAATCCTCCAAACTGCCTCCATCTGTCACCACCCAGATGTCTCTTTCCTCTAGATGGTCAGAGGAATAATCCATGTGTTCCTCTGAATCCATACTAAAAATTCCCCCCTATGCTAAGTATTATTCATTAATCAACACTTTAATTTATCACAAGCATCCTAAGAATACCTTATGTGGATTTTTCGTTAGATTAAAATTTTCAAAATTTAATAGCCTCATTGAYAGTAATGACTTCCCCTTCTGATTTGTACTTTTGTTTGCATTTCTTAGTATGTTGCCTTTGTATCATGTTACCAATATTGATGGAAATTTTTATTGTCTAGGTACTATTGTTCAATCTGCCATATCTCYTTGTTCACCATTTGAAGACATTTTCTTGTCAAATGCACCTGGGACATATGAGAAAGAGCAGTCTTGTTTTTAGTTCCCCATGCAACAAACTGTGTAAATTATTAAATGTGTAGATTCATGCGTGGGTTCCATATTTACTATACCATCCTCAACAAATATGCCTTATACACAATGCAAATATGTGACTTCATCCAGGGAAACATTGTTTCAAGAATTTCTCAACTCACGCTCAAAGATTGAATGCCCTGGTCCCTTTCTGGCATGTATCTAGGTGCTTCTCTTTGCTTGCATACTCTTGTCATGGACATAAATTTAATTGTACTTATACAAGTCATGAAAGATGGAGTAGAGGAAGTGGGCCACTGTAAAGGAGATTTATTGTTTGTTGGACAAGAGAATTCCCCATGGAAAAAACATCAATAAAACTACAAAACAAGAGTTGGCATTTATATTCAAGTCAAGGGGATGCCCAACCAAGCCTTCCATAATAATCAGGTTGGAGAGGTTGGCATGGGGATATTAAAGAGATAAATGGAATACTTTAAGAACCAAGGTGATTGTTCCAAGGCTGAAGGACAAAGGGATAAAACACAAGCATGTCCATGGGAAATGCAAACTATCCCATATGCAATTTGGTATAGAGGAGCAAAAGTAGTCAAAACCAACATATTATATCTTTCTATATTGTAATTTTCTGAGAAATAATAAAGAGTTTATCAAACAATTCTTGTTGTGTTTTTACCACACTTCCTCTAGTGTAATATTTGTGTTCTTTTTTGTGAGTGTGTTTTTGGCATTATTTTATTTGCAATTTGAATACACAATCCTTGATTATTTCATAATAAATATAAACACATATTTTTTTCATATGAATTAATCAAGCTCTGCATTATTAAATCAAATTTTCCATAGGATTATTGATTATATATCACTCTCTTTGAATAAGTTTTATGAACACAACATATTTCAAAAATTAGTTGGAACTAGTAGTCATGTTCTACATCCAAAATTTAAAGATGAATCAAATTGATTGAGATCATGCCAAAAGAGCCATAATAAGATGTAAATTAGTATTAGCAACTGTTTGGAAAAAATGCAAGGAATGAACTTTTGAAAGTTAATACTAAGCATGGCCCTCAACATGGAAAAAATCTTAGAAAGGATTGCCCTTGAATCATTGTTGTTGTGACATGGGAAGAGTTACATCTAAATCCTTCTATGGACTGGAGATAGATTTAGAAAAGGGACCTTTTGACCTCCATTATTTCACCAACAATCCTTTTATATCAAAGAATATACATGGATTAGTTCTTTGTATCTCTAAATTTTCCCTATCTAATTAAAAAAAATACCATTTAAGTGATAGACTTATGGCATATAAGAATAAGAAATGGATGCTCCTTGTTTCCCTTTTCAACTTGGTTAAACTTGTCTTCTTCCTTATTCTACATTGTGTCAAATTTCAATCCTAGATTGCAAATATTTAGAGACCAAACCCATGAGACAAAAGAAGATTCTCACGTGGTTTAATTATTGAAAAGCTCAGTTAAACTTTTTGTCTCCCTTTTTCTACATTGTGTCAAATTTCAATCTTAGATTCCCAACATTTGAATGCCAAAATCATGAGAAAAACAATATGGTCATGCAATTTGATTAATGTAAAATTCAAACTGGGTGCTTTACTATGATTTGAATTTTAATTATGTGTATTCTGATAGAGTGCACAATACACTAGTTCCCCGAAAAATAATGATTTTCCAGTAGGCAATCAATCTAGGACATTTTAGGTGTGTAGTCACAATATGCAATATGGTGATGTTGCAGTCAAGATTGTAATATTCTTGTGGCCATGTGCTAATAGAACTACATTTTAGGGTGTTATGTTGATTAATGACATGTTACATTATGTACCTTGCATGGACCACATGAGAAGGTCATAATGATTGACATTGTTTCAAGAATTTCTCAACTCATGCTTAGAGATTGAAAGCCATGGTCCCTTTATAGCATGTATCCAAGCACTTTCCTTTGCTTGCATTCTATTGTCATGGATAGAAATTCAACTATATTTATAGCATCTATGAAATATGGAGTGGAGGAAGTGGGCTATTGTAAAAGATATTTATGGTTTGCTGGAAAAGAGAATTCCCCATGGAAAATACATCCATAAATCTACAAAACACATGTGCCCCCATGTACAAGATCTGTGGGTATTTACTGCATTGATAGGTCTGAAATATAATATTTAATTATGGACCCAATTACTGGTGTGCAAATTGACAATAGGTTTGAAAATGGCCTCAAAATATGCTAAATATAGTGTGCTAGCCACTCTAAAATAGATCATTTAATGGTGGGACAGTCCTTGATGGCGTGATTGAACATTTTGTGAAACAAAAATTGGTCTTTAGTCCTCAGTCTCTTTTGAATAAGACATCACAAAATATATTCACAAAACAACATTTCAAAAATCATCAAGAAAATATTGCCAATCGCAACTACTAAGGCATGGTTTTTTTATACAAAATAACATTAATTCAATTACGAGACTCGTATAATAAATGACATGGCAAGAGAAACCACTGTTACAAATTCAGGAGCATATTGGAACCATTATGGAGCATCATGATAAGTATTTGGCAGTAGAATCAACAACTTCCAGAAATATTCTATGATGACTTTTAGAAATATGAATGTCCTTTTCTTCTCCTTGCTACTTCATTTCCTCAACATCTTCAGTTTCTTTTGTGTTAGGAAAACAAATGAGGGCTCCTTTATACAATACAAATACATGTGGTAGTGTTATGGAACCTATCTCATTTAATGGTTTAATTTTTCCTGCAACCTTTAAATTATCTAAAGACAATATTCTTGTGCAACCCTTATATCCCCTATAATTTGAACCATCTCATCGTTTTCCAAAGCACACCGAGGAATTAGGTCTTCTCTTAGTAATATATTAATTACTTTAACTTGTTGTTTGCCTCATTTTAGAAATCACTATGCCACCCCTTCCAATTAGAAAAATCCCATGTCAACCATCATAGAAATGGTATCCTCATAAAGTGGATGACCTCTAAAACATTGACCTGTGCTTCTAGGAATACCATTTATGCTTCCTTTAGAATTTCCTATGGTATAGTATATATGGGAAATAATGGAAATCACAGAGTTAAATAAAATATGGATTGCACCTCATATTTTATGCGTCAATATATTCTAACTCATGTGCAAGAAATCTCAAGGCACTTGGATTTAGATGGAAAATGAATAAATCAATCATGCTCTCAAAATAAGACACGACCTCAAATGTCTCCTTTGCATTGTAAAAATAACTACAATTTTAGTAAAGATGATCACAACTAACATACATTTCTATCTGTGATAACCTGTAACAACCACACAATGATATGGTAGCAATTTTTGGAAATGAAGTTCCCATAGCACTGTTGAAGATGAAGTTCACGTAGCACCTCCTGTAGCATTCCTGCAACATGATTGTAGCAGATTCAATGAACCTATGGAATTCTATTACCTACGATATCTATACTTCCATCTCATAAATAAATCAAACAATACAATTTCTTTTTGAAATAGTGGAATTTCATTGATCTCCACCGATTTCTTCTGCCGAGGGTTTGCTTTGAGTTTTCCTCTAAAGATCCTTCCCAATATAATTGAATGTGCTCCAGCAGATATGGAGATAATTTCAAGCCAATATTCTCCAGCAATGAGCAAAGTGACAGACAATTATGCACATACGTCATGGCATCACAAAAAAATTGCTTTGGGTCAAAGGTAGACATGACAACATCAAAATTATTTTAGTTAAAAATGGAAAAATTGCTTAAGCGCAACTCATATAAGAAATAGTCTAAAAAAAATCACAATAAAAGTGTAACATAAATCCTCCAACATCTGATGTTATCAACCTATATACGATTATATATTCTGAGCACTTCTGGGAAACTGGTTTCAATCCAATCATTTGTGATCGATCAAACTATCAGAACTACATTAAATTGTGCTTACCATGTAGGAGTGCGATAATTTTCTCTTGATTTTAAGTTTCCTCCAGCATAAAAGTCTGGATTCTTTTGGTACATGTAAGTAGGAGAAAAAATTGTTTTTCCTTCATTCCATGCTTTAAATACATGTACTTCTCTCTGCTCAATTTGAATATGTCATATAGCATGCCAGATTTGATTTATTTCAAGAGACTAAGGTTCAAATCAATGTCTAGTAGAACTGAACAACTACAACAAAACATTTAGTGTGGAGTATGTGTACCTACCTGATCTTTCTATAACAAAGCCTTCAGGTCATTCTTTTTCACCAGCTCTTTAATTTCATCATGGAAAAGAGCAATGCAATAATTTAAATCCCCAAGCCAAATAGCTTGATCGTGAAATGGAATCATAAGATAAAATTTGATAATAAGCATGCCATACAAAGCCATTAAATCAATGATGTTGGCCCTCGACCAAGTTTTGGAGAACCTTGGTCATGTTTGACCATTTTTGGGACTTCGACAGGTTGGTCGAAGACAATCTGCCTAGGCGAAGCGGAGATCATGGGATCTAGCCCCCTTTTGCAGGATTTTTGGGTTTATGTAACGGGTATGGGATGTCAGCCCATGGGTCTTACCTATGTTTAGGCCCCTTTTGTAATGTATAAATAAGTAGATAGGTGATGTAAGAAGTAGTTACTAGTCATTGATCATCTTAGTGCATGTCTAGTTGGCTTTGTGCAGGAACGTGTTAAGATTTGCAGAGCCAAGTTCAAGTGTTTGTAGGTGCTTTGTGCACAGACTGTGTAGAGGCTCTATGCTTGGACCTAACTTGGGGAAGGAGGATCTGGCGAGGTGCATGCAGATCTCCTGTCCTATGCGGAGTTGGCGTTGTGGATTGGTGCATGTAAGAAGATTGGAAGAGACTAATAAGAAGAGAAGAAGATTGGTGGATGTAGCCCCACATTGGGGTGAACCACGTATATCCTATGTTGATGTGCTTTGTGCTATGGTGTTCATGTTTTTTATGTACTTAATTTATTAATCTATATGTATGATAGATCCAATTGATGCTTAGTGCTTTATGATGTGAATGAATGTTAGATCTACTTTGATGCTATGTGCTGAATGGTTAGATATGATTGGATCTTGGTTGTTACTGCGTTGATATGTAATTAAGGTTTTAACCTGCGATGTGAATAGGGGTTAAAGACTAATGAATGTTAATTTCTAAATTCTCTCTTAAGTATTGTGATCACAGATCTATGTCCCATCTAGGTTGTAGACACTTGAATCCTGCAACCCTCCCCTACCTCTACCTCAGGTGAGACTACATCTTCTTCGTAGGTGTTGCTGAAAGGGCCAGTAGTTAGGGTTTTGTTGGCTCATTGTTGAAGCGTTGAACCTTGGGTATTCCCCTGTGCCAAAAAATGGTTCCGTTGTCGGTACCCGAAACTGTGATTGATAGGAACTGAAGAAAAGAGAAAGCTTTGTGCGTAGATATGTTGTTGTAGTGTGCAATATTGTACTTGACTTGTGAAGATCTGTACTAAGAAGAGAATCAGATCTGAAGAAAAGAGGTAAGATATTAAATATTTGTGATCTAGTAAAGGTAAGATAAGTGGAATTTTTTGTTTCGAAAGAATGGATCTAGGTATGTTTGATAGATTTTTTCCTAGTCTGAAAACTAGGGCACAACTAGAAGAGAGAAGATTTGATATGAATAAATATGATAGAAATAATGAAAGATATGTTATTCCTATGCATAAAAAGAATTTTTGGACTAACAAGTGGATGCAGGATCCTAGAAAGAATTTTTTGCAGGTTCATCATTGTGATCCTAGTGCGCAGTACATGAAAGGTTGGGGATCGTTTAAGAGAAAGAGAGGATTGACTCTTTGTTATAGTTGCAGAAGACTAAGACATCTTGCTAAGGAATTCCCTAGTACAGGTCATATTTGTCTTTGTTGTAAATTTGTTGGTCATGAGGTTTTGGATTGTCCTAGAATGATTGCTAAAGTTGAAAAGATGAATATGAGACAAGAAAACCATGAAGAAGGCCAAGAGACTAAGGATATGCTAGAACACCGGAAAGAATAAGAGACTATATTATTACAGATGAAAGAAACCTTGAGTGATCACAGAGACATCATTTTACCATAGATATTAAAAGAGAAGGAATGCATAGAAATAAGAATAGGAGACTTTGACATAGACTGTGTTCTGGATGAGGAAACACATGTGAATATCATGACAGAAAGTAGTTGGGAAATTTTGGGAAAGCCTGCTACGATTCCTTCATTGGGAGGAATAGGATTGTTTAAAGGAAAGATGATAACCCTATGTGGAAGACTTACTCATGTACCTATGGTTTCTCATGGAGCATCGACGGGAGAAGAATTCGAGGTTGTCAAGTTTGTTGAGAACATCACTCCTTTTGCACTTTTGTTAGGAAGGACCTGGATTGAGAAAGATCATATTTGAAGGAAAGAAGAAGAGGAAGCTATAGAAAAACAAAAGCAAGAATTAAGGGATTTCATGGCTAGGAGAATAGCATACTTAATAGAAGAACAAGAGGACAAGTCGAAGCAACTAAGGGCTAGAGAACTAGTTGTCGAGGTTGAAAGAAAACAAGAAGGTTTAAAGAACCTGTCCATGCACGAGAATAGAGAGCCTAACCCTGAAGTAATAAGAGAAGAGGTATTCCACTTAAACCCTTTAAAAGACCCTCAACAATGAAAATTTACTATGCTAAGAGCAGATAAGAATAAAAATGGAAGGAGAGATCCAATGACTCAGATCACAGGAAAGAAGGCTAGAAAGCTCAACAAAAAGAAAGCAAAGCTAGAAAAATTGCACGAGGTTCTAGAGAAGACTTTGCAGAAAGCAGGCTTGCAGGACTTGAACCTTGTCGGAATAGCAGAACATCACAAACTGGAACTTCACCATGGTGAAGCAATATGACCATTGGAGGCGTCCCGACCGTTAGAACGACGCTCCAGAACGACTAAAAACTCAGTTATTGTCGAAAAGATCGCCATTGGACCGTTGGGACTGTGCCATAACGGATGGATTGAGGCATTCCTGCCCATTGGAGGAATCTGTTACGACTTTGTCTATCTAATCCGTTGAATGCCTCACCAGGGACACTTTTGCAAATTGTGATTATCCAAGTCCACAAAGAACTGATTTCTATTGCACTGTGCTTATTGAGACCTCGCCACCCATTTTTCTTACCTTGAGTATCTATTTGCCTACCTGAGCATTTGACCACGAGTGTGTATGTCGGGTGAACGTAGCGCAATGGAGAAGTACGTAGAAGAAATATTGATCAAACTTATGGCTGAGAAGGTCATGTCCGCAGGAGTACAAGCCTCATCAATGGGAGGATTGTAAGCATCCCCCTCGACTACACGACGATTCAGTCGATCTGGGCCATCCCGAACCGCGACAGAGAAGAGAAGAAAGCATCACGACGACCTGGCGAACACGAAGCTCATCCCGCCGGTCTTGCCCGACTACATCCCACCTCTGGTTGGCGCGGTTAGTCATGACAGTGTTCCAAGAGATTTCAAGTACACCCTCATCACTGCATACCTCCCGAAGGGAATACGCGCAGTGGGATCGCAACTATGACTGATCCCTGACGTTAAGATCAACGACTTTAACCTGGGAGACAGGAAGAATTATGCGTTTCTCGCACCGCATAAGTACTTGAAAAAGAAAATGAGGAAGAATCCAAAGATAGTCCCCCAGCCATGGACTAAGGAGATAGCGAGGTCCACCATCCTCAACGTCATGAAGATACCCCACTTCGATAGACATCAGGAGGTTAACGCGTGTGTTAAAATCTTCTTGTCGTGCTACCATGGAGGTTATCTATGGTTAGATAGGTGCATGATTGTGGATCTGACAGTGATCCACAAGATCATTGGATTAAGCATGCAAGGACCAGACCCTAAAAAATTCTACCCAAGGAAGGTTGTAGATCGCACCCTGGCACAATGAATAAAGAACACCTACGATGATGTGGAGAAGGGGAAGTAGGGCTACAAGGTAGCCTCCATACAAGATGGCGCAATGCACCTATCTTTCCAGTTGATTGTTGGTAATCTCATTAGGAAGAATAGACCAAGGCAAGTCATGGGGTTCGTTGTCGACCGATGGACCAAGCAGTGCCAAGAAGAGGAAGAAGAAGGAAGAGATGCAAGAAATAAACAACGCATCGGAGGAAACTGCATCTGATTCACCTAGAGGAGGAGGAAATGATGAAGTAAACCAATAAGAGGAAGGGGAAGAAGACAAGCAGGAAAAGGGCGAAGTGACACCGTAAAAAGATCCCTTTACAGAGGTCGAGACATCAAAGAAAAGAAAGTTTTATCCGAAGAAACCCTCAGCGCAGAAGAAGTCTTGAGCCAACAAACCACAGTTGCAGACTGTGCTCACGGTGGATGACATTGACCTCATCATCGCAGCTATAGCAGACACTTCGGAGGATATTTTTCAATGAAACGAAGTGAAGCAGGAAACAATGTATGACAGGATCAAGGCGGAGCTGAAAGGGGTACAACAAGCCCTCTATTCAAGCCGCACAGTGTCGACTACATCGTTGCCATCAGAAGGTGCAGAATTGGGGGATGAGCCCACCTAATTGCGTTGGATAGCAGATGCTACATAGGTTCACCTTTGATGAGTACAAGAAGAAAAGGAGCAGGCCACAGAGGCCTTGAAGCAAGAAAAGGAGGAAGGCCTAGAGAAACTTTGGGTTGCGCAGCAAGAAAAAGATGACCTCCGAGCGAAGTTTGAGGAGGACAGAGAGAAAATACAGAGGGAAAAAGACCAACTGCTTGCAGAGCAGACTGCGGTTAAGGAGGCAGTGGATAGAGCACTTCGCTCTGTGCCGGGCTTGGCCTAGATGGAAGAGGAGACAACTGAGATCCAAGTGGGAAATCTCATTGAAGCCATTCAGTAACTTCAAGCGAGAGTAGAAGAGTTAGAACTGCAAGCAGTGTCGAACACTCCTTAGGAAGTGCAAGATCAGAGGGGAGAAACTGCTAGAAGGGCAGTCGAAAGAATCAAGGCATTGGCTTTAGAATGCAAGCAAATAAGTAACCGAAGTGTGCAGACTTATGAGTGCCTTGCAGAAGACCTGGAGATAAGGAGATTGGAGGCACAACTTTAGGAGGTGAAGAAACAAGCGTCTACAGTGCAAGCATAGTTGAAGCTTCTTACTACAGTGGAGAAGATGAAAAGGTCACAGGAGCAACGCGCAGTTCAACAGCAGGTCACTGCCATCCAGAGTCGAGTTATGGAGGTAACATAGTGACTCCAGCCGATGCAGGACGAAGCCTGCACACTCTTTGAAGAGATCAAGGGACAAGGATCAAAATTGGAACATGTGGTCACCACAGTGGAACAACACATGGACGGGTCCAATTGATAGATCCAATTGATGCTTAGTTATTTATGATGTGAATGAATGTTAGATATACTTTGATGTTATGTGTTGAATGGTTAGATATGCTTGGATCTTGGTTATTATTGCGTTGATATGTAATTAGGGTTTTAACCTGCAATGTGAATAGGGGTTGAAGACTAATGAATGTTAATTGCTAAATTCTCTGTTAAGTATTGTGATCACAGATCTGTGTCCCAGTTAGGTTGTATACACTTGAGTCATGCAACCGCCCCTGCCTCTACCTCGGGTGAGACTTCATCTGCTTCACAGGTGTTGTTGAAAGGGACAGCAGTTAGGGTTTTGTTGGTGCGTCGTTGAAGTGTTGAACCCTGGGTCTTCCCCTGTGCCAAAAAATGACAACAAATTGAAATTTCCATTCAAGTAACTTCCCAAGTGGAGAATCTACTCTTCACCCATAAGAGAATAACCAAGCATCCCTTCTATTTATATCTTGCCTAAATTTTTAGCACAACTAACAATTTCATTTGGCTTGCAGTAGTCCAAATATTAAAAATCATAAGGCAATTGTGCCTTGGTGGAGGTTAACTTGTCCACTTTCACTTGCATCTCACACGCTAAACACCACAGGTAGATTCAAAATCACCAAGATGATACAATTGAACCAGTCCATTGAAAAAATTCATTGAAAATAAATTGTTAAAACATGATCCAGTACTCGATTACCAAATATATCATGGAATGTCAACTTAATGATTTAAGTTTCTATAAGAATTTTCTCATGTTTGTATGATTGCTAAATCATGTATTAAAGTTGGTAGAGCAGGCCAACATATGGTGAAAATGAGCATCACTCTATTTGTATTAGAATGCTCTTTTTGAGATATGAAAAAAAAACAATAATTGTTATCATATGGAAGAAAACAAAGTCTAGGATCTTTAAGGGAAAAATAGATTAGTAATCTACACATGGAACAAGTTGGAGGCATTTTAGGTGACAATAATCACAAAACATAGAGAATAGTTTCATTTTGAAATATTGCCCCGGTGTACAAAATATTGAAAGGTATAAACACTTTAGCACTCTGGAAGAAAGTATAGGTATCTTACTCATAAATGGGCTAGTATAGTTTCTTGAATAATAAAACCAAAGGTAATATTAGAGATTGCAAAACAAAAGGTCCATTACATTTGGGGAATGATTTTATAATGTGCATTAACTATACAAGTTATATTTTCAAATTACAAATTTTTAGCATTACCTAATTTAAATGGTAGAAGGTTTGATACAATCTTTGCAACACACAATATGTTCTCGTCGTTTCCCGACCTATAAAATACAATAACAAAAATTAGAATCATTTTCTCTATAAAGAAGGTTTCACATTGCAATAGTTTATTATAATATGGTCTACGTATTAGAATCATGATATCCATATTTGCATTCTTACCATTTTACCATTATGTATAAATACAAAATGATCAAAAAAATTTTGTAGCTCCAATTGTTCTGTGATTTCAAATAGTGTCCAATTCTCCTCATTGATAATGTTATAAAGAATTCACCATTTTTCAAAACATAAAATGAAACTATTGGAGAATGTGTTCTATCATCGTTGTCCTGTTCCTTTGGAATCCGAACCCATTCCCCCATTTGTCGATTATGTCTCCACCTATGAAATTTAAATGAGATATATAACATCTGTCTTGAAATCCAATACCTGAAAGAATCAAATGAAACTACTTTGTATCATCATATATTTGTTACATTCATAAGCAAATCCCTCTTTGCCTCTTATAACCCCTAAAAAAGAATAAGCATGATACAATTAAAAATAAATAATATTGAAATGACTTACTTGAAAGACAAGGTGTCATGACTCAATTTGCACTCTATTTCTTCTCCACTTTGGTCATGTACTCTTATATCCCACCTAGTGAAAACAAAATTGTAAATAGATCATTGGAAGGATTTGAAGTAACATACATTTTAGCAGTTTCCCTTATCGATGACTCCTTCACAAAAACATGAACAAACATAAAGAATTGTATGAAAATTCCACTATGCACATGAATGCCACCATGCATATGAATGCCACCTTTTTCTTTCATTCCAAATTGTATTTCTAAAAACAAATTGTAACGAAAAGAACTTACAGAGGAATCATCTACAGTGGGACATTCCAATAAGCTAAGGGAAGGTAAAGGGATCTCTTTGAGATATCCACATGATCCAATTGTTTTCAGAAGAATGTATTCATATTTATAAAAGAATACACCTTGCTTCTTTAACCATACAGGATCCTTACCAGGATAGAGTAGTTCTCCTATTTTTGAATAAACAACTTAGAAAACACTTGTTATGCATTTAGTTGGTTTCCATTCTTTCCAATTTGATATGCATAAACCTGGGATAAATGTAATATTCATGTTACGATAAAATAAAACTAAAGAGATGTTGAAATACTAGAAGCTTTAAATAAAATTTGACCTCAACAAACTATGATATCTAGATTGTTTATGCATACTCTCGATTACAATCAATTTTCAGAAAATTTGGCTGAGTAGAATCTTTCTCTTTTGATATCTCTCTATAGTCATAGACATGTGCCACTTGAATCATTTCCACTTTTTTTCCTCCATTACTCATCCTAAATCCTTTTACCAAACCTTTCCAATGGATGTTAATGTATTGAAAACATCTTTTCTTTATTCCATGGCTTCCAATTGTTGATGGTTTCATTGTTACCCATGACCCAATAGATAATGATATCATAACCCATTTTCCTTGATCATCATTTTTGTTGTATAATACAATTGATTTCAACTCACTCTTGGGATGTCGTTGAGCCATTGAATTTTGCAACATACAACTTAAATAACGAAAGTTAAGTAGTATGCTCTTTTATAAAAAAAAAAAAATATGAAGTAATATACACATGCTTTCGGCAGAAAAGATGGTGATTATGACATGCTCTGTAATTCCATATGTTTATATAATGGCTATGTAATGAATGAACCACTTTCTGCAGGTTTGGAAAAAAGCAATACATCTAAAGCATTGGTTCTTTTATGAGACCAAGACTTCAATCATCAATGGAAAACTATAGTGGGAATAAAATATCAAGCACGTTGAATACCTTACCTGAGCATATCAAAGAAACCTTCCCACTCTCTATACAACTTTCTGGATGCCTCCAATCAACAATTTTTCGAGTCAAAACGATCCTAGGACATAATTGGGTTGCCTGTTTTAATCCATTTCTAAAGAGAATATGTAGAAACTCTTTTTTTATACAACTAAACATTCAAAAGATGCATATAAACATGATTCTCCAACAAAATAAACTTTTCAACAATTAGACCATGTCTAATTGTTCTTTGGAGATTCAATTTTGTTCTTTAGCAGTTCACTTTTTTAAGCCACATTCAATTGTACAATGTAAACTTTGTAAATCATTACTATGTTCCAACTTTTGTGCAAGGCGTCTCAAGGAAATTGGGTTTAGATGGAAAATTAATAAATCAAGCATTCTCTCAAAGTCAGACGTGATCTCAAATGTCTCCTTTGCATTGTGAAACTAACCATACCTGCAGTTTCAATAAAGTTGATCACAACTAGCCTAAATTTCTATCTATGATAACCTGTAGCAACCCCGAAAGATCCCATAACAAATTATGGGAAGGAAGATCCCCTAGCACCGTTGAAGATGAAGTTCCTGTAGTGCCTTACATAGCATTCTCGTAGCATACTTGTAGTGGCTTCAATGAACCTGTAGCATTCTATTGCCTACAACATCTATACTTCCATCTCATAAGTAAATCAAATAATACAATTTATTTTGGAAATTATGATATTTTATTGATGCAAAGAACACAATGAAATGTATGAAAATCAAGAACATAAAAGAAGAATCTAGCAACATATAAAAAACAAGCCTCAATCAATCATGAGTTAAATTTGTGAGAAGTTAAGTGAAATGAATACAAGATTGAATAGCAAAAAGTTTAAATGTTCTTTGCAAAGTAGTTTATTATAACAAATTTCTGATTTTCATATCATAGTTATCATAGATGGGAACTTAGATCTTACCTCCAGGTAAGATGGTACAATAACTCTAAAAAATCAAGCTTTGACGAAATTTTTTGTTGCATTGTAGCCCATCCAATCAGAAGAGGTTCAAGAAATCTCACAAGGTAACTTTTGATCTCCATTGTTTGCTTCTAATGAGGATTTGCTTTAAGTTTTCCTTTAAATCCCCTTACCAATACAACTGAATGCGCTCTGATCGATATGGAGATAATGTCAAGCCTTTCTTCTCCAACAATGAGAAAAGTGACGAGGAAGCTTGCGCACACATCATGGCAACACAAAAACATTTCTTTGGGTCAAAGGTAGACATAAAAAACAAGGTGATTTTCTTCTTGACAATGGATTATTCTCCTAAACAACAAGCAATTTCCTCCATTAAAACGCTCAAAAGAGTGGCCAACAACTACATACTACCTGCTCTAACGATTGTTCAACCCAATAAGTTGAGATTTAAGCTTGCTTTAACCCATTGTCCATCCCAGTAAGTTGATATTTAAGCTTGCTCTAACCTCTCGTTCGTCCCTTTGCACGTGTGATCCATTCACTATTGGTATTTTATTGTTGTTCGTTGAATCTATTTCCAAAAGAATGGCTTCCTCCTTGTTACCAGACGTGCTCGAATCCTAAACACACAACAGTAGACTGAATCAAAGCTTCCTCCCTATTATCAAACCCACCCAAAGCCCAATGAAGCAATAGTAAGCAAAATCACGACTTCCTCCTATTATCAAACCCACTCAAAGATCGAAATGAAGAATAGTAAACCAAATCGTCGACCCTTCCCCATGTTTTCAAACTTGCTCAAAGCTCGAAAAAGGAACAGTAAACCAAATCGACCCGACTTTTGATAGTACAGTTTGGAATTTTTATTTTTATTTTAATCATTAAATATAAAAAGTCAAATAAGAAATAATAGAAATACAAAAATAAATTGTTAATAAGGAGAATGGAATGTATGACATTTATTGAGAAGAAGAGTGAAAAAATATGGATATTCTTGCAAGGATAGGAATTGTTTTTTCCAAAAACGTACGAGAGGATTATAATATTATTTTATTAAAAAGTGGGAAAGGAGATTTATTATGAGTACTTTATGTTTTGGTTTTAAAAGTAATCATAGTATTACCATGGTTAACTATAGATTTCCATCCACCATTCAAAATGTGACAACTCACCATCTTTAACTCAACCAATGCCAAGTCATCCCCAGGTGATGATGTCATCTTTTGAATTGTGATTGGCTCTTATAAAGTGGATTTTGGTGGTACATTTTTTTGTTTTGAGGCCCTTTTTTTACCTCAAAATTCTCCCAATGTTCTAAATCTGAATCTTGGTGAGCCATTTACCTTGTTGAAGAAGCTATCATACTTTGACAACATGATAGAGTTGTATATTCTATTGGTGGGTGCCATTCATCTTGGTGTCCATGATCTGATCCATTGTATAATGTTCAAGGTAGTCAGGATTGAGTTATGTAGGGGCCAAATGCCTAGCCACCTTTGAGGTGTCTAATTGAGGTGGGAAATATGGTCTAAGCAGGTCCACATTAAACACTAGGTGCAAGCCAAAGAAAGGAGGAATACTCAATTCAAAATCATTTTCACCTACAATTTTTGGGATGGTGAAGACCTATATCAAAGTGGAGTAAGATTTCCATGGGGCTCCTTGAGATACTCTTTCTGCATATGAAACCATACCTTGTCACCAACCTAAAACTCGCGGGATCCGATGTTGGTCATTAACAAAGTTACCAACTTAATGAGAACTCTCTAGAGTTCTCATTTTTTTAGAGGTCGCATTTAGTGGTTATATTTACCCTTGTTTCAAAACATGGTGCTACCGATAGCACCTTTTTGGGGGGAGTAGTTAAAATTGTGAATTGTTTGAAATCACAACCTTGACATTGCAAACATAACCCTAAAATTGACCCTCGAATCAAAAAGTGATGCTATTAGTAACACAACCTTTTTTTGGGAGTTAAAACTATGACCTAATTGAAACTGTGGCCTTGACCACTGGCACCACCGCAAATAAAGCATTAAAAATCTACTACTAAACAAAAAAGTGCTATTACTTGATAATTTTTTTATTAATTATTTTTTTTTATAATAATTTACACTAAGAAAATAATTAAATTGGAAGAAAAAGACACCTTTATTTATTTATTTTTTTAAAGAAAAAACCAATTTTCTTTTAGAAATAAAGAAAAATTAACAAACTAAAAAATTAAAAAATTTTGAAATTACGGACGTGGGCATCCTTGTTAGGGCCCTGTGGCTGGGGAGGGGGCGATGCTCAACATCGCCCCCTCCCCCATCATCATGGATTGCATGCAATCAACAACCATGGGAGAGGGGGGTGGGGGGAGGATGCTCGACATCGCCCCCCTCCTCCATGGTCGTGGATTGCAATCCACAACCATGGGGGGGATGCTCGATATCTCCCCCCCTCCCCCATGGTCGTGTATTGTACCATGGGGGAGGGGGGTGATGTCGAGCATCCCCCCCTCCCTTCCCCATGGTGCAATCCATGACAATGCCCTCCTAATGTCGAGCATCCCCCCTTCCCCCCAATCCCCATGGGGGAGGGGGAAAATGTCAAGCATCCCCCCCCCATGGCCATGGGGGAGGGGGTGATGTTGAGCATCACCCTCCCCTCCCCCAATTTCAAACATTTTCAATTTTTTTTTTAATTATTTATATTTAGATTTTAGTTTTTATGTGTCTTGTTTTTCAATTTTTCAATTTTAATTTGTACAGTTTTTGTTTTTTGAAATTTTATTGTTCTTTTTTAATTTTTAGTATATTTTAATAGTATTTATTTATTTATTCTATTTAATATTAATATTTTTTTAAATTGTGTTTTAATCTTTTTTTTTTTTTTTT
>ML816932.1:27462-47663 GCA_009831015.1 Picea engelmannii
ATTTTTTTTTTCATTTCAATTTTTGTGTTTTAAATTTAGTTTTTTAAGGGTCATTCAATTTAATTTTTTTCCAAAATAAATTGGATTTTACTCTTTTTTTGATGAAAAAATTGTGATTTGCAATTTTTTTCAACAAAAAATGTTTTATTTTTATTTTTATTTTTTTATTTTTTTCTAAAGATATTTTTTATCTTAAAAAAAAAAAGAATTTGTTTAAGGGTGTTTTTCTTTTCCAATTTAATTATCTTCTTAACATAAATTATTAAAAGAAATAAAATTAATTAGTAAATAAATTATCAAGTAATAACACTTTTAGATTTGTCATGGAGGTGTAGATCAATTGACGATGGAGTGCACTCTTAGGGCACTCATTATGACGTCATTGGTTTGAACCTTGCAAAAACATCTGTATCGTGCGTGGGATGACATGGGTACATCTGGAGGTTATAGTGGTAGCGGTCAGATTTGACCCCAAGTCACATGAGTATGAACCCGCCTAGTTGTTGATTCCGTTAGATACAAACAAACAAAAAATACCCCTTTTAGATTTAGTAGTCGATTTTTAGTTTTGTATTTGTGGTAGTGCCAGTGGTCAAGGTCACATTTCAATTAGGTCATAATTTTAACTCCAAAAAAAGTGGTGTTGGTAGCATCACTTTTTGATTCAAGGGTCAATTTCAGGGTTTTGTCCAAGGGCACAATTTCATACAAGTTGCAAATTTAACCACCTCCCAAAAAAGGGAGCTACTGGTAACACCATTTTTTTATGTGGGGGTTGATTTTTGGTATTTTTTACCCAAAAATATGATATTTTTGGGCTAAAGTTCTTGTTTTGAGGTCACAGTGCTCGTTAAGTTGATAACTATGTTCATGTCATTGTTTGTACTCGACATTGGCCTTCTACAAGAAATCATGAACTTATTATTGGAGGTGTTAGATCCGTTCAACAAATTCGGCTACTCTGTTTGCCTCGGTCTAAGTGTGGAAGGATTTTTTCCATGAATATGGAACAAAAATAGCTACATCAATGGGGACCAATGGTTGGAACCCTAATCACACTTGAAAATGGTTGTGACTAATAGATTTTTGGAGGGATTTTTTATAGCTATGATGAACATATGGAAGACTCACATCCCATGTATGTGGATCCTTAGAGTTGTACATGCATAGGATATGCACAATCATCCTATTGACCACTTCTATTTTCCCATTTGTTTGGAGGTGAAAGGAAGTCAAATTGGTCAACTTGGTGTGCACGAGAGACCATAGGCTGAAACATAAGGCATTGAGGGACCTACTGTCCCTATCTAAAATAATGGTTTGTGGTAGCTCAAAATGAACCCAAACATGTCCAAAGAAGAGCCTAGTAGTGGCCTCGATCGTGATACTCTTTTTACATGGTGCCAAAATGGCCATCTTAGATAACCGATCAATGACCGCAAAGACACAATTGTGACCATTTTGGTGCAGGGAAAACCTGACATGTAATCCATAGAGAATGATTCCCAGGACTTGTATGGGGTAGGTTTAGGAGTATACAACCCTTGCTTTTTGATTAATGGTTTAACGATGTTATGACTTGATATACTGGTTGACATCCTGTTGAATCTTTGGCCAATAGAAATACTTTTGAAGTAATGCTAGTGTCTTCTCCACATCAAAGTGCCCCACAACATGACTATATTTTGCCTTCCAAATTAACTTTGCATGCTCACTTGAAGGAGCACAAAGATGACTCAGATAGTACAAGACTGTACCCTAGAGGTGGAAGTTTGAGACTTGTTTTCCTACACTTAGTTTTTGATAAGTAGCAATGAATTCAGAGTCACTATTGTATAATTGTATTCACATGAAGATCTCATTCCCATAGGAGTTAAGAACTATGGTTAGTTCCACAATTGAGGGTCAATTGAGGAAGTATGCAACACGTTTGGCACTACCCTTGTTGTACTTAATGTTCAAGTGGAATTGTTGTAGGTATGTGGAATACTTTCGATGGCGGTCGTTCTGTAAGTTCCCTTGCACATGCAAGAATTATAGAGGCTTGTTATCAATGTGGATGATCATTTCCTTTCCCAGAATACAATGCTTTCACTATCAATATTCTTGCACAATGAAGCACATCTCCTTGTCATAGGTGGGATATCTGCGAACAACATCATATAGAGTCTCACTATTATAATCCATTAGATGTCCTTGCTGAGTGAGAACTACATTGATAGCATAGTCAGAGGCATCTATCTCAATCTCAAATGGTTGTTGAAGGTATTACAATGTGAGTACTAGTGCGGAGTACAGACGGTGTTTCGGATCTTGGAATGCTTTATGATGTGATTTAGACTAGACAAAATTCTCTTTATCTCACTTTATTCATTTGACTTAGGGGCCAAGTGATATGAGAGAAATTCAACAGGAACCTACAGTAGAAGTTGGAAAGGCCTAAGAAGCTACATAGCTTTGTCAAATTCATTGGGGATGGGAAATAATGAATGAATTAGATCTTGGCTAGGTCCACATGCACTTCATGTTCATCCACGATGTATCCTAAGTATTGAATTCTATATATGCCAAATGGACATTTATCTATATTAACGTACAGCTTGTGTTGTCACAGGGTGCTAAGAACCTGTTGAATGTGATGAAAATGTTATGCCCGGGTCCGACTAATGATGAGGATATCATCCAAATATATGACCACAAAAGAGTTTGTGAACACCCATAAGATATCATCCATCATCCTCATGAATGTCATTGGAGTATTATTCAAGCCAAAAGGCATGACCAACCACTCAAAAGGCGTTCTTTAGTTTTGAAGGTTGTATTCCATACTTCAATGTGTTCTATCAGAACCTAGTGGTATCCTTGACTTTGGATAAATCTTACTAAATAAGTTGGCACCCTTAAGTTGATCAAGAAGATTGTCAATCTGGGGGATCGAGTATCAATGCTTAATAATGATTTTGTTCAAGGCTTTATAATCAATACAAATTCTCCATGTGCCATTTTTCTCCTACACCAACACAATTGGGATCCCAAAAGGTTAGGAGTTTAGTCGAATGTGGCACTTTCAGATGAGCTTATGAATTTGACGTTTTATTTCCTCATTCTCTAGAAGTGAGCATCCTCATATTGGACCATTGGGTAAGGGAGCAATGAGATATTTGACCTGACAATGCAGAGGCATCCCTATAGGTGAGATGAATATGTATCTATATTCCTCTACAACCTTTTCCACTTGCTTCAGTTGTGTAGAGAGATCATGTGTTGAATTTGTGGTGGTCATGGTGACGTTTTGCTCACTTACTAACTAAACCATGAAGAGGATTGCAGTTTGAGAGATTAACTTTTGACACTATTTTGTCGAGATCAATGAAATTGCAGTAGTCAGAACTACCTTTGTATCCTATAGGGATGACCTCCCAAAGTAACAATGACAGTATGGGGTCATGAATCATAAAAAAACATGACGTTTTCACATATAGGCTTGTCCTAAAAGAACATCACAAACTTCAAGAAAGGCAACATCACACGACGCCTCATCTTTGAAGGGCTTGATGCCATAGGAAAAATGACACTACTAACTGACATGAAGGTCTCATCCTTGGCTCAACCAACCAATGGTGTATGGTTGGGGGTATAACATTTTAGGCATATTCCATCTCTTTATGAACTTGGATAAGATCATGTTCTATTGCCTCACATTGTCAACAATAAAATATAGTGGGGTCCCCTTCATCCACATCTGTGAATGGAATAGGCACTCCCCCTCCTCAAGCTCCTTTGACTCATCTGGTTGGATCTTTGCGGTTGTGATGGTAGCACCGGGTTCTACATCAATGATCCACTTTCTTTTTTCATTTTCTAAATCATAGTCTAGTTATGGTTCCACTCTTTTTATTTAAGCTCGACCAAAAATCATTGTTTTGAGTGTTGTGCCAATGGTTTTTGTGGAACTCACACCACTTTCTAGTATCTTTCTTTGAATTATAATTACCCTTATTTTCCTATGGATTGGACTGGTTGTCTCAATATTGGCTCTTCCTACTTTGTTCTTTGTTCTATGAGTTAGGGCCGCCTTTACCATACTTCTATTGTGACGGATTTGTAGACCCAAACTCCCGCTTATTCAATTGTTTAAATTTCTACTTGATTTTGACAACATATCAACAAGCATTTCCAAAAGAGGATATGTCTAAGAAATCCATATTTTCTTGGATGTACCTATATAGACCATTATGATACTTCAAAACCAGACACTGCTTGGAATATTTGATACTCAACTTTGAGCGCAAAGTATGAAAGATGTTGGTGTACTCCTACACTGTCTAGTCTCTCTCCTGACGCAGAGTTGTCCATCTCATGCATTGCTCATCATAACTTCCAACAGGGTATAATTCCTCCTCGAGGGAATCCACAAAGGCTACCCAAGTGGGCCATGTTTTTAATGTTATAGACTCATCTTTGTTATGTCTCTCTGGGTAACTTCCCCACCAATATTTGAAATGGGGAAGGGCTTTAAGGAGTGCGAAGGTGATATTTTCGGTGTCCGAAATTTTTTGTATAGAGTAATAACCCTATAAAAAATTTAACCATTTATCCAAATAATCTACATCTATATAGCCTTCAAATAAAGGGATATCAATATTAACTTGTACTTGGAAGGGTGTTGCACCTCTGAAATGGTTGCTTGTTGAAGGTGTTGCCTGCTGTCGATAATTGTTGAAGGATCTATGTGAATTTGTCCATCATTTCGTTCCTTTATCACACGAGGGATTCATCAAGAAACATATTTATAGGATCCATTGCTATGTCATCTATTTTTACCTTTGCCATGAGGGGGTTTCTTGGGCTGGCAATAGCGGTAATCTCTTAGTGAAACTAGCTTGAGACCCAATTCTCTATACCTTTACCTCATCGAGGACATGCACCAAGAAAAAAATAAGGAGGAGATTTCTCGGATACCATTGATCTAGATTGTATAGGGAATGGAATGAAACACACACAAGAATATAGCAAAAACCATAGTAATATAGTGAAAACCCAACTTCTATTAATGAATAAAATAACAAATTATTGTAGAACACAAATTGGCTAGAATGGTGGTAGTTTATCTTTGAAGAGAGAGAGGGAGATGTCGCCTATGCTCATTAGAAAAAATAAAATACAAGAGGTTGAAACGAGGGCTTTTAAACATAAAGTAGGAACCATAAATGTCCAAAACCATAACCCTAGGAGGTGAAGCGCTAAAAATGTGTCTTTGGGACTGAGGTGGTTAGTTTCTACATCAACTTCACGGGGGTGCAACTTTTTCATACAATATTTGTTTGGCATGCATAGTAGCTCATTAGAAAGATCTAACTAATGAATACAATATTTCAACATGGCTTGGGTGAGTCTCATACTGACCAATGCCTTAAAAATTCCCATAAAACATTGTTTAGGGCCTCAAAATGACCCCAAAAGTTTAGAACCTAGAAAATCATAAAAAATCATAATAAAATTGCCAAGATGAAGAACCATGTTGACTCAGTGGAAGAGATGGGTGGCCACTGATATCCACCTTGATCACTTGTGAGAATTAAATATGGGTGGGGATGATAACAATCATTCCTCTCAACCGCCTGAGCTAAACCCAAGTGGCAATTTTTTGTTCGTTAAATTTATAAATTTAAAAAATTTATTTTAATTTATCATTTAAATAAATATATGTTTTTTGTTTCTCTATTAGTTAACTTTTGTTCATAAAACTTATAAATTTAAAATGATTATTTTAATTTATAATAAAAGTGAAATTTCTCTTTTTTACTTTTATAAGACAATTTTTGTTCAGTGAACTTACAAAATTAAATTAAGTATTTAATTTTATAATAAAAATGTTTTTTTTTTTTTTTTTACTTTGAATTTTGAGTAATCATTTTTTATTTTGACTTTGAATTTTGAGTAATCATTTTTTATTTTGACTTTGAATTTTGAGTAATCATTAATTTATAATAAATAAATAAATTAATTTTTATATGTCAATTTTTGTTCATTAAACTTATAAATTATTTTATAATAGAATTTAATTTTTTTGAGTTAATATGTGTTTAATTTTTGTTCATTAAATTTATAAAATTATTATTATTATCTTTTTAAGTAAGAATTGTATAAAAATCCTTCAAAAAACCAGAGTTACAAAAGTCATCTAGAGGTTCGGACAGTAATAACTGAACTGCCTCAAGGGGAAGCTAGTTCAACCAACCGGTAATAGTAGAGGCAAATGTTATAAGCTACCAGTCTTGGAAATGATAAAACTTAAACACTAAATAACATATCAAGCATGGTCCTGGCCACCAAGAGGCAAAAGAAAGTCAAACAATTGGCTAAAATGACATGAGGACACCAGTGTTGGTCATGCAGTTGGCCCGAAGCACGACCACGCGAACTGGGAGGTGGCGAAGGTCGTCGGTTCCAAAGCTTCCTCTTCGACGATTGTCACCCCCCACTCCATGTGTTTGTGCAAGACAACGCATGTGTCGCCCCCCTCCCTTTTGGCTTCGGAAAATGTACCACTCTCTTCCATGGCCTCATGCATGGTCATTTCTGCATTGACGTCGTCACCAACCACTTCCTCTTTGACATGCGTACCTCCCTTATCCATGGCCACGTGCATGGCAAGGCCCGAATCGTCTTCGTCACCAACCCATGTATCATCCACTCCTCCATCCCCTGAGTCGCCTCTGTTTCCTTTCGTTGTGGCTTCTCCCACTCCTGGTGAAGAGTGGTAAAACCCCTCCAGAGTGGAGGGCATTTGCAGGAGCGTTGAGGCCTTTCCATCCATGATTTCCAGTCGAAACTGGAGGTCGTCCAGGCCTTGTCGCAACTCAAAGACCAGACCTTGCAGGATAGCGATGTTGTCCTGCAATTGTGAGTCTAGTACTGAGTCAAAAAATTAGTGAGGCCCTGGTTGTGGCCCCGAGAGATAAAATTGAATTATTTTATTTTATAATAGAATTTTATTTTTTTTTCAGTTAATATGTGTTTGCTTAGTTTTAATTGATAAAGCAACTATGGAGTTTGGATAAAAAAAATCACATCTCTCTAGAGTCATGGGGTTTTAGGGCTTGTCAAAATCTTTACCCCCATTGTGAAGATCATGATAATTTGTTTTTATCTTTACAATATATATTTTTTCCTCTAAGAAAAAAATCTTTATATTCCAAAAGAGAATATACATGAGTATGGTCTAGAGGACTCTTCATTACAAACTCTATCAAACTAGATGAATATAAACTAGGAATTTTCCAACACCCAACTTAATTTAGTTTATCAAATGCTTATTTTGTTTCAACCAAAATTCACTTCCATAATATCCCACAAGTTCTTCTACAAATACACCACTTTACACATATTCTTGGATCAAAAAATGAAAGAGGATCCGTCACAACCAACATACCATACAGAACGAGCCACTGACAAAGATATTAAGTAGTTTCGATACAAAACATAAACATAATCAAAATATAAACATAGTTTAAAGGAGGAATTATAAATAAATTCCATGCTCTTGAGCCCTTGACTATCATGGAATTACTGAATAGAGAGCGAACCCACACAACAATCCAGTGTTTCTTTGGATAATTGATCCATTTTTTATTGAGCTCCTGGTAGATATGAGTGAACGAGTTCCAATCGAAATATTGCATAAGCGTATGTGTATGAGACCACAAATGTTGCATGGGCATAATTTCAACCTTTGATTTTCCATTTTCTCAGTCAATTACCACCTGAGAATCTCCCAACACATGAAGGCGTTTGATTCCATGAGAATTAACATAGAAAAGAAGAGAGTATGGGGCCAAAAAATCAGCTTTAGTGTTTGATACAAACCCTAGGTCATATCATATATATATAAAAATGAGAATTTTCATATATAACTACACCGACTCCACACCTAGGTGGATGTCTCTGGATGGTACCATTGAAAAATCCCTAAGGAGTATCATGGTCTAGGGGAGGCATAATGAGCACTCTTACTTTCTTCCACTTGGGATTGCATTTTCCTTGGTGTTATTGTCAATAAAGCCCGCCATAACCTCTTCTAGAATGTATTTATCCCGAAATATGTTCAAATTTTGAACCCACAAAACGTAATATACAAAGAGACAAGTGAGGGACTCATAACTAGCCATTGTTAAATCCTTTAATCGTTCCAACACAGAGAGATATATACTATTATGATTCCATAATTCTTGAGATTTGAAACTATTACCCAAGATCTTCCATACCTGGATTGAAAAGGAACAAGAAACAAAAAGGATAAATACAGATTCTACTTCATGTTTATAGAGAGAACATCTATTGGGGCCTATTCAACCTCGTTTTATTAAATTGTACCACATAATAAGTTTGTTCCAAGGGAAAGCCACAAAAAAATGTAGACTTAGTCGTCCATGGATATTTCAGACTCGATCCCACCACCAATGGGTGGGTTTAGATGATAATGATTCCATATGTGCTTCATATCCAAGATTAGTAGTGAACTCTCTTGATAGAGCATTCTTGGACCATGCTAGGGAATCATGTTATGAATTGACTAACTTGATGTAGTTAGATCAAATATTTCTAACATAACGATGCCATTCCTTAGCATGATTTCCTGTTAATCCTAGCTCACTTTTGGATTTCCAACCACTTCTGCCTAGACAACCATGATCTAGGGTCCTAACATCCCATAGAGAGTAAATATCCTGGTTAGAAAGGATCAATTGCAGATCATCTAAGAACCTTAATTATTTTTCCACTCCAACCCATGGATCATGATAACATTAGAGCTATAGCGAAATAAACATAACCATGCACACTACATTAAGCAAAGAAAGAAACATTGGGAAATATTCTCCCAAACCCTTGAAGGGGAAATTTTATTAATCAAACCATTCTCGTATCTTCAATTTGTGTACAAATGGTCCCTTATATAACTATAAGTGACCATAAAAATTATTTCATAATTAGCTAATTAGTTCAAACAAATACACAACCATCTCCATAATTAACTCCTATAATCGTCTCCATGATTCTCTCAACAATATTCATCCCTACATCTACTCATTTATCTCCATCTCTCATTCCTATGTAGACTTTCTAGAATTTAGTCTACCTAATTACAAACCATATAATTTATTCATTTAAACATTACAAGTATGAGTGGTCACTAAGTAGGAGTTATTTATCATACTCCCCCTTTCTCTCTTTCATTAGTTCTTTGAGTTGATTCTTTCATTTTCATCTCTACTCACATCTTCTGTCTTATGCAATCTTTGGTATTCTTCATCCTCAATCTTCTTCTTGTACCTACAAAACATTGTTGAAGTCCATATAAAATAGTAGCTATCCATTAAAATACATAGGTTGTCAGTCGTTGTATCTGTCGGTTCTTTAAGAAACTCTTTCTCATACATGGTTCATCAACCATTATTCCATCATGTGTGTGCATATCTATACCTTTATTCCCCCTGCATCACCATCATCATCATCCTCATATTGGGATTTTGACATACCCATATCCATGCTCTTGATGCTCATGCATTAGACTCCCAAGGAACAAAACTATTCATGGACTACTATCCATGAGTTCCCTTTCGTATCGTAAACTTTTGTTTCACAGTTTGCTTCACACAAGCCCCTTTTTCATGACTTGCAATCTCCCTTTAATTCTCAACTACACAATCCCCTTTTTCATGACTTGAAATCCCACTAACTGCCTCAAATTGATATTTATGTCAGACGTGGACTTGCTCAAATTAGTGGTTCTTCCCACGGTTGAGAAAATTCTCTCTCATGGATTTCATTACATTAGTGGTTTCAACTAACCACAAACCATTACAAAGAAGTTTTTAGAATACCACGAACTTAACAAATTATGGGGAATACATGCCTCATCGGGCTCACATCATTATCTGACTCAGGTATCTACAATTTTAAAATTTCCTAATATGACTAAGACCATTTTTCTCCTTTAAAACATTATCAAAGAAAACCAATAAACTTCTAGGGATGTTTATGCCTCATGGATTTATTACATATTAAAAACATACATCATTTTTTATTTATACCTTGCTTTGCTTGTTTATGCTTCTTCGTCGAACAAAGTTCCACTACTTCAATTTTTCTTGTTTTTTTCTTCCTTCTTATCCTTATGTTGTCCTTCTCTTTGTTGTTGTATCACTTTATCATTCTTTGTCTCTTTCTCTTTACTCTTTATCCATTTTTCATGCATAGGATTCCACCTACTTCAACTATCTCTGTCATCTTTTTCTGTCATGGATTCTGTGTCTCTTTCTATTTTTCTATGGCCTCCTTCAGAACCCTTCATCTAACTATCCATAGTCATTTCACTCTCTTCCTCTGTGAGTGATCCGGATATTATGAGCATAACAAAATGAATACAGATTATTTAAAGATGATTAACAAAAAATAATAGAGATACAATAAAATTCGTTTTCTATTCAATAAGGAAATAAGCTGAAACTGTAAAATGCAGCGGGAAACAAGCTTGTTGGAATGGTGGTCGCTTATCTATGAGAAGAGATGTGACGGTTGCGCTCATTTGGAAGAAGATGGTTACAATGAGGCTCTGAAGGCCTTTTACAATAAACAAGAATGTTAAAAACCCTATACATCTAAAAACCTAACCCTAGGAGATGAAGCGCCAAAAGTCATGTGGGCCCTGTTTGTGTAAGTTAGTACATCAACTTCCCGGGGTCGTAACTTTTGCATACGATCTTCATTTTAGGCGCACAATATCTCGTTGGAAAGGTCTAACCGACAAGACAAATTTCTGACTGGTCCAAGTCAATGCCCTTAGTAGTCACTTGGGCCCCAAATACCCAAAAAACGTCGTTTAGGGCCTCAAAACAACCTCAAATGTTTGGAACCCGAAAAACTGTCGAAAAACTGCCAAGGTGGAAAACTGTTTTTCGAGCCAATGGAATAGGTGGGTGGCCACCGATATCCACCTGGATCAATCCTCCCTCCTTAGGAAGCAATGGTCTCCATTGTGTTGAGTTCCCCCATCAGATGAGAAAATTTCTACTGAATTTGGCCCCAGGTGAGCCACTTGCCTTGCTGTAGGAGCTGCCTTGCTTTGACGACTCGATAAAGATGGATCTTTTGTTATCGAGTGCCCTTGATTTTTGTGTCCACAATATGATCATTGGATTCATGTTGCATGCAGTCAGGGTTGATCTTTGTTGGTGTCAAATTCTCTACTATCTCTGAGGTGTCCAATAATGGTGGGAAATATGGTCGAAGGAGAGCCACATTGAAGACTGTATGTAGACCAAGGATGGGGGGAATGTTGAGCTCAAAAACATTGTCACCCACAGCCTTGGTGATGGTGTACAACCCATAACGGAGTGGGCGAAGCTTCTGATGGGGCCTTGTAAGTCATTCTTTCTACAAATGCAACCAAACTTTGTCACCCACCCGAGACTTATGTGGCACCCAATGTTGATCATGACATTGTTTGTACTTGGAATTAGACTTCTGTATAATATCCTGAACATGTTGGCGGATGTGCTAGATCCACTCAATGAACCGGGTGGATTTGTCATCTTATGATGGAGCAGGGGACAAGTCGATCGAGGTGGTCACAAGGGGTAGTGCAACATCCATGGGGCCTAATGGTTGGAATCCCAACCCCACCTGAAAGGGGTTGTGGCCAGTTGAGCTATGCAGGGCTTGGTTGTAGCTATGTTGGACATAGGGAAGACTCTCATCCCATGTGCGGGGGTGTTTTGAATTGTACATGCGCATGATATGTACGACCATACGATTGACGACCTTAGTTTGGCCATCTATCTAGGGGTGGAAGGTAGTGGATTTGGTGAGCTTGGTATCCAACAATGATCAGAGGCTCGACCAGAATGAGTTGAGGAACCGACTGTCACGGTCTGAGATAATGGTTTGTGGGATCCCAAAATGTACCGATACTCGTTCAAAGAATAGCTTGGTAGTGGTTTATGCTGTGATGTTCTTCTTGCAGGCGGCTAGAATCGTCATCTTGGAAAAGCGATCAACAACCACAAAAACAAATTCATTTCCCCTTTTGGTGGATGGGAGGCCCGACATGTAGTCCATTGAGATGGATTCCCATGACCTATTAGGAGTAGGAAGAGGGGTGTACAGGCCCCGTTTCTTTGTGTTTGGTTTGGCAATAACACAAGACCTGATATACTTGCTGACATCCTGTTGAAGTTTCAACTAGTAGAAATGTTTTTTCAGCATTGCAACTGTCTTTTTGATGCTAAATTGTCCTGCCACCCGACTATAGTGAGCTTCCCAAATCAGCTTCGCGCACTCGCTTGATGGAACACAGAGATGGCCCAAATGACACAACAACCCGTCCCAAAGATGGAAATTAGTGACCACTAAGTTGGCTCCCAACATTTGGTAGGTGGTGGAGAAGTTAGGGTCTGTCTCATAGAGGTGGATCCATCCGGAGGTCTCATGACTGCAAGAGTCTAGCACTATGGTGAGTGTCATGACTGGAGGTCGGCTGAGGCAGTCAGAAACTCGGTTGGTACTTCCTGTTTTATACTTGATGTTGAGGTGGAACTATTGTAAGTATGTTGACCACTTATGATGACAGTCATTCTGCAATCTGCCTTGGGTATGCATGAACCGTAGTGGCTTTTGATCAGTGTGGATGATTGTCTCCTTCCCAAGAATGTAATGTCTCCATTGGCGGCAGACTTTCACAATGGAGTAAATTTATTTGTCATAAGTAGGGTACTTACTGACAACATATGATTGTTTCTCACTATGATATGCCATGGGGTGGTCATGTTGAGTGAGAACGATGCCCACAACATAGTTTGAAGCATCTATCTCGATCTAAAAGGGATGTTGCAAGTCCAATAATGAAAGCACAGGGGATGATCACAAACACTTCTTCAATTCATCAAAGGCTTGTTGTTGGGACAGGCCCCACACAAATTTTTCCTTATCGCCACCCTTGGTTACTTGGATGAGGGCCCATGTGATATGAGAGAATCCTAGCATGAACCTGAGATAGAAAATGGTGAGGCCTAAGAAGATCCGAAGTTCAGTGAATGTGAATCTTTGACATGGGGAATGACTTTGAGGAGCGCAAAAGTAATCTTTTCTCTATTCGAAAAGTTATGGACATAAAAATTCCCTTCTGGTAGATTCAACCACTTGTCTACAACATCTGTGTCTATCTGACCTTAAAATATAGGAATATCGAAATTGATTTGTACCTTGAAGGGGGCGACGCCTCTGCTCGAGGAAGATGCGTCGCCTGTTGGTAGTCATCGAAGGATTTGCATGAAATTATCCATCATCTCGTTCATTTGTTGCATGAGGGCTTCCTCAAGAAACATTTTGAAAGGATATCCTGTCCTTTCATCTTTCTTTTCTCCTACCATGAGAGGTCGCTTAGTCGTGCGAGAGATTTTGTCCTCAAGAGGAACAAGCTTGAGACCCAATTCTTTGTACCCTGACCTCGTTGGGGACAAACATTAAGATGACAAGGAGCAAACCGCTATGATACCACTGATCCAGATTTTATGAGTAGAACAAAATGAATACAGATTATTAAAATATTCTTAACACAAAATAACAGAGATACATTAAAATTGGTTTTCTATCCAATAAGGAAATAAGCTGAAACTGTAAAATGCAGCAGAAAACATGCTTGCTGGAATGATGGCGACTTATCTCTGAGAAGATATGTGATGGTTGTGCTCATTTGCAAGAAGATGGTTACAATGAGGCTCTGAAGGCCTTTTACAATAAACAAGAATGTAAAAAACCCTAGACATCCAAAAACCTAACCCTAGGAGGTGAAGCGCCAAAAGTCATGCGGGCCCCGTTTGGGTAAGTTAGTACATCAACTTCCCGGGGTCGTAAATTTTCCATACGATTTATGTTTTAGGTGAATGATATCCCGTTGGAAAGGTCTAACCAAGAAGAAAAATTTTCAACTAGCTTAAATAAGTGCCTTTGGCAGTCACATGGACCCCAAATCCCCAAAAAACGTTGTTTAGGGCCTCAAAACAACCTCAGAAGTTTGGAACTGAAAAAAATGTTGAAAAACTGCCAAGGTGGAAAACTGTTTTTCGAGCCAGTGGAATAGGTGGGTGGCCACGGATATCCACTTGGATCGGTGAGCTTCTCCATGTTCACTGTGAGCTGCAAATAGCCTCTGTAGTAACAAGTTTGTTTCACCCTGCTACACAATTCCTCACCAAACTTCTCTCTTGAACTTGGCCTTTTGGTATTCCTGGTTCCTTTCACTAGAACCTTATGAGCTTCCTTTGTTTCTCAACTTCCATAGCTATAGGCTTCTGCACTTTCTCACTTCCTCTCAAGATCTTCACCTGCTCCTTCCTGTAAACAACTCTACCCACATCGCGATTGTGGAGCTGCCTCAACAACTTCTACCCAACCTTAGTTGGAAGTTGTCTTTTGTTACAAATTCTCTTGTTGTAGGGTTTCTGCTACAAATTTTCTTTCCTCTTTAAGTCATATTTTTGAAGTCTACATCATTTTCTCTATATCAATCTTCTTTCCACTGCATTGTCTTGTCGAAGTCTGCTTTTTCTTTCTTCACACCTGCAATTACATGCTTACAAAAATATGTTTCTTGTTGGAGTTGATCAATGTCCAACAAGACATATCGATTTTTTCATTAATTTTGATTCGTCATCTCTTCATAATGTTTGTTACTTGCAAAAAAATAAAAAACTGTCTATTATCGAAATTGTCAGTTTCAACTCAGACTCAATTTTGTACAAACAATAATCTGACTTTTCTTTCATCTCGATTTCCAATAATGACAATTGATTATTAATCTTTCAACTTGACTTTGACAATGACATAACTAGAATCTATCACTCTCACCTCGATAGGCTCTCAACCTTCCATTTGACCCCATTATTTTACGTCAATAGACTTCATCTTGACTTAAACTCACAACTTTAATATTAGGTGTCGGGTAGTACCGATCATGCACCCTAATTGTTGTGCCAGTGAGCCTGTAGACATCCAGGGAATACTGAAAACACAAGTGTGCTCCTACGTCCAGTACCAAGGTGTAAATGCGGTAGGAAGTGAGGCACCTTCATAATGATTATTTTGAACCAACGTCACATTCTTTTGTAGATTGGCAATCTATTTTTCACCACTATTCAAGGAATCATATTGCATTGTAGGCTCCTGGTCAAAGAGATCTTGAGTGTCTCTCCAACACCTAACATTGTTCGCCTACAATAGTCAACATTTTGCCTTTCTGAATGCTGTCTCCCACTCTTGAATCTAGATCTATCACTCCTATTGTTGTCATTCCTAAAATATAAATTTAGTGAATTTTCTAAAACTGCAAAATGATTAATGGCTTCACTCTCTAGTCCTTGCCCTTCATAATGCTTAGCTCACAACATTTGACTTAATAGCAGCGCTTGTTTAAGATAATAATTCCAACGAGCTCTCACAATTTGAGTTCAACCAATACATGATCCAAGGATGAATCCTTGTGCTTAGAGCTGCAGTGGAATAAACATAACCATACACACTACATTAAGCAAAGCCACAGATATTGGGAAATATGCTCCCAAATTTCTGAAGGGGAAATTTTATTATATCTTTAATTTGTGTGAAAATGATCTCTTATATAACTATAGGTGACCATAACAATTATTTCATAATTATCTAATCAGTTCAAATGAATACACAACCATATCCATAGTTAATCCCTATGATCTCTCCATAATATCTACATGATTCTTTCAACAATATTCATCCCTACATCTACTCATTTCTCTCCATCTCTCATTCCTAGGTAGACTTTCTAAAATATAGTCTACCTAATTACAAACCATATACTTTATTCATTTAAACATTACACTTATAAGTAGTCATTACATAGGAGTTATTTATCATACTCCCCCTTTCTCTCTTTCGTTGGTCCTTTGAGTTGATTCCTTCATCTTCATCTCTGCTCACATCTCTTGTCTTCTGAAATCTTTTGTCTTATTCATCCTCAATCTTCTTCTTGTATCTAGGTAGACTCCCATCAAAATACATGGGTTGCCAGCTGTTGTATCTACATGTTCTCTAGGAAACTCTTTCTTGTACATGGTTCATCAACCATTCTCCCATCATGCATCTGCATATATATATATATATATATATACCTTTGTTCCCCTACATCACCATCATCATCATCCTCATCTTAAGTTTTTGACATACCCATAGCCATGATCTTTATGCTCCTGCATAAGATCTTCACCTATTAGAACTTTCTTTTCATTTCTTATCTTCCAAATATTCCAATTTCCCACTAAAAAGAAAGAATCCACAAAATCACTCCATATAATGGAGCAATTCTTAGTCATCATTCCGGGAGAACGAAACTAGTCCTCGATAGAAATGGATCCTAAGTATTTAGACTTCATAACCCTTCCCCAAAGCGATGTATTATGAGCGAGCCTCCAAAGGATTTTTAATCCAGGAGCCTGGCTAAAGAGATATGGATTTTTTATTCCCCAACCCCCCAATATCTTAGGATTTTCTAACACATACCATTTTACAAGTGGGACACTGTCCTGACTGCAGTTTCCCAACCATAAGAATTGAAAACTTTTTTTGTGAATTTTGGTCAAAATTCCTTTTGGAAATTTTGCAATAAAGGTCCAATATATAGGAATGATCTATAATATTGATTTTATAAGAATCAAACTTCCTCCTCTATATATGTCTTTGTTAATCCAGAACGAAACTCAAGCTTATATTTTCTTGTAGAGTCACACCTAGTCTTCAAAACTGTAAGAATTTGTCTTTAAAATAAATCCTAAGTACTTGAAACTTTCAACTAGATGTTTTATAGGGAGAGTCAAAGCGTTGTCTAGGAGGGGAGATATATCCTCCTAGGGGAAGAAACAATGAACATCAGAATTCATCCAATTTATTTCCATTCCAGTGGCTTGGTAGAAAAGGTCCAAAATGTGCTTGAGACTCTGAATTTTTTACATCTACACCAAACATAAGGATATCATCAATGAAAAGAAGATGAGAGAGAATTTTGGCAGGAGAGGTCTTTAGACCATTTAGCTCTCCCTGGCACCTTGCATGAGACATTAATTTACTAAGACCTTCTACAATTAGAAGGAAAATGAACAGGGAGATGGAACATTCTTTCTTGAGCCCCATTGAGGCTCCAAAATTTTTAGAAGGTGATTTGAAAATAGAAGGCTGACTTGTTATGCTATGCAAGCACCCTCTACTTCATGAAAATAAAACTTACAGGACCTTGCTCCATGTGTTAGAATATGCAAGATGAATTATGTGTTAAGTTCATGCTTCTTTTAAATGCTTATGTGTGAGGTCTTTGCATGATTAAATATGTTGTTTTCATAAATACAACAACAAAAATAACTTGCAGCAAATGATAACTGACAAACACTCACAACAAGAACAACATGATAAAGGAGTTCACCCCTCTCTGGGCTACATCTCCTTGAGCCTCCATCAATGGACTTGGCTCTCTGGGATTAATTTGTCAAAGATTCTTTTACAAGCTGCTGCTCAACTCCAATGGAAATTATGATTGTACCATTGGGATCAGAATACATAAAAACCCCGAAAATGACTAATAGAACTCTGAAAACGGATCATGGCTCATTTGGGCATGACCTCTTCTACATGTGGCCTTAAGCTTCCCTGAGCTTCTCTTTGGCAAAAACACCTGTAAAAGTCCTCAAATGGATCTGAAACCTATCCCAAAGTGTTAAGAGCATAATAATTAGTCAAAAATGATTATTCAATCATAGAAAACAAACATAGGCTCATCTGAGCAAGACCTCAAACAATGAGGGCTTCAAGCTCCTTGGAGTTTCCTGAAACTTCAATGGTTAAAAACCTGCAAAAGAAGTCTTCAAATGGCTTTGAAAATGGTGCCAATGGATTCATAATGTCCAAAAACCCCTAGTTTGGCTTTTACGACACATCATTCGGCCAAAAGATGAAGAAGATAGGCCTCCTGCCATTCTCTTCCTTCAAGCTTGCTGTCTCTGGTTCGCCAGAACGCACCTCCTGTACGTTCTCCCTAGAACACGCTCCAAAACGCGTGCTTAAACCCAGCACCGAGCGCAACTGCATAATGGTGCAAACTGTCGAACCGTTAGGGCGCGCCCAACCCATAACCGCCAAAGCCTTGGGCATATGGGTAAGCACCCGAAAATATGGGCTAACCAATTTTTAAAAACCAAATTTCCCCCGCGCGCATATAAAATGGTGGTCACATGGTAATACACATATAACCGGGGCTAACTCCATTATAATACCAAAACCTGCGCGCGAAATATATGTTAAGGTCACATGATTAAAGTGGTATGCGACCGGGGCTGGGGCTAAGCCCCAACCCAGACGCGCCCCATATCACATTGCAATATAATTCAAATATAATAAAACACATTTGATATATAAGGACCACCATGTGGGCTAGTGGTAGCCCACACACTACCAAAGCGCTGCCAAAGGGGGAGGTCCGGGGTTCGATCCCCACAGACTCCATCAATTTTGAACCAATAAACCATTGCCATGGTGCCATGTGGCAACCCACGACTGGGCCACGTGGCACCTCTCCATTTGCCCATTAAATGCCATGTGTCGAAACACCATTCATCCAACTGTCAGCCAATCTGAAACTACCATGTCACCTTTGCCACATCAACATGTACGGTCATGCCACGTCAACATCCGTACAGACTGCACAATCAGCGTCCCTTTTTTTACCTGTTTGACGATTCGAACAGATCGCGATATCTCTCACTCCTGACATCCATTTGAACCCAAACAAGTTGCGTTGGGTTTGTAATGATGAGGGCTATTCTCTCGTTCGTTTTGAGGCAATTCCGAGAACTTTGATTTTTGAGCTAAAATTTGACCCCTGGTTCAGATTTTGATCACGCCTTCCCACTGAAAGGATTTTGGACCCACAAAAGCTTATGATTATTTGTCTGAGATTCAATACTCTTCTACTTTTCAAGTTCTATCAACTGATTCTACTTGAAAAGTCTTTTCGACAATCACCTGGATACCTTGACATGCCTTGCACTGCAACTGGCTATATCCCTCAACCACTGTTCTCTGGCTGCTGCTGACCCACTGTTCTCTCTGTGCTTGGAAGACTGCCAACCTTCCCACTGAGAATCAAGTCCCTCTCGTGAACTCTTTAATGTCAACACAATCCGCTCTCCAATGGATGCAAAAACTTTCCTGCGACATCTTGTCACAAGCCAAGAAAACCATCAATCTTGAAAACAAATTTATACAAGACTGAAAATGATGCCAACAAAGTCTTTTTGTTCTTCAAACAAATTGTCGCATCTTGTACTGCATCAAAGCACATGGCGTTTTCTTGCATCTTGGTGTACTCAAAATCAACTTACAAGCCAACAAACACCATCGACTAAACACAAGTCGAAAAACATGATCGACACAACATAGTTGTCAGACAATCATCAACACCAGTTGAGACTCATTTGAAACATATCAACCTTCTCAAAATGACAAGTCGACAAACATGATACACAATCATGTTACAATCATGAGCCTTTCATGTTAAACTATGACTAGGTTCATTGCTTATACATACACACAAAAACACATGCCTGTGTATAGCTCTTCAACTCTCCTTCAAGTACAAACATAAGTACATAAACCCAAAACATGTGGGTACATAAGAGCTGAGTATGAAAAAGATATATGGTTGTAACAAGTGAACATCGTACCCATATTTTACATCCTCCTGGCGAATTTGTGCAACAAACAAGAATGCCTTCAAATGAATTGCATTCACATGCAACTTGCATCATACAAGTTGTGAAAAACTGCTGCAACTTGTTATCCTCTCAACATAAATGCACACATAAGGCTGAAAAGTGCATTTACAACAGAAAATGCAAGCCTTACTTGCTCAAGAAATCCAACCATTTCTTACCAAGCCAACTCAATGGTGACTTTTTCTGAAAATCGTCCTCTTGTGAATCATCTTGACACACATTGATGATGGAATCTCCTCTTCCATTCTTGCCAATCTCTTTATCCATCTGCTTCTTGTGCTGTGGATGAGTGGTTGGATGCAATGTCCAACATTGGTCAATGAGATGACCCCTCTTCTGACAATGAGTGCAAAT
>ML816932.1:68940-86326 GCA_009831015.1 Picea engelmannii
AAATCTGACTCTCTTTTGTTTTCCATAAACACAATGCTCACAGAAGTCCAAATCAATTTGTTTAAGATCTGGCAGCAAATTTCTTTTGTGAAGTATCTGCATACCCTTCTCACTCATGTGTCCCAGCTTATGATGCCATAGTGATGTATCCACTCCTGTAGAAGCTAAAGATATAGAGGAGTCAATATTACTAGTACATAAATACAATGTACCTACCTTGTCTCCTTTCGCTATCACCAATGATCCTTTGATGACCTTCCACGTCTTATCTGTAAATATGGATATACAACCTTCACTTGCCAACTGCCCTGTTGAAATTAGATTTTTCCTTAAATCTGGAATATGTCTTACCTCTTTCAACAACCATTGGTTTCCATTGTGTTGCTTTATTTTTACCTTTCGCATTCCAACAATTTTGCACGGTGCATCATCACCCAAATGAACCTGTCCAAAATCACCTTGAACATAATCTAGAAAATGTTTCTTATGGGGTGTGGCATGAAATGAAGCCCCTGAATCTACTACCCAAGACTTAGAAATATTATCTACAGAAAGAATCAAAGCATCTTGTAACACATCACCTGTTACATTTACTTCCTGATTTCTCTCCTGCTATCCATCTCTTTGTTTCTTTGGAGCTCTGCAGTCTTTCTTCAGATGTCCTTTCTTCCCACAATTCCAGCACTCTATCTTTCCAAGTCTGGATTTGGATCCGCCCTTCCTAGAATTCCCACGGTTCCCTGAGCCCTTTCCTCTATCCTTTTGTCTTCCTCTGTTCTCCATGTCCTTTTGTCTTCCTCTGTTCTCCATGTTCAACGCATTACCTAATGTCTCACCTGTGCTTTTCCGTCGCATTTCCTCACTAAGGATAACACCAACAACATCATCAAATTTTAAAGTATTTGAACCAGAGACAGAGTTACTTACAGCCGTGACCAAGCCATTCCAGTTTTCTGGCAATCAACACAAGATTAGAAGAGCCCTAACCTCATCATCGAAGTCCACTTTTAAAAAACTTAGTTGATTAGTAACCGTATTAAATTCATTTAAATGATCTGCAACAGACCCACCTTCCGACATCTTCATATTAAATAATCTCTTCATTAGAAATACCTTATTGGATGCCAAGGGTTTTTCATACAATTTGGTCAACGCGTCCATCAAACCCTTCGTTGTCTTTTCTTTCGAGATATTGAAAGCCACCGACGTTGCCAGGCTCAGCCGTATCATTCCTAGAGCCTTTCTGTCAAGAATCTCCCATTCTTCGTCCTTCATGTCCACGGGCTTCTTTGCTACTCCGCTCAATGGTAGGAATAGATCCTTCTGATATAAATAATCTTCCATCTGCATCTTCCATAACAGATAGTTTTGGCCGTTAAATTTCTCGACCCTAAACTTTCCATCTTCCGACATTGCTCCCACTCGAACCAGGAACCCTCTTTTCTTGCGAGTTACCTTACGCTCTGATACCAGTTTTTAGAAAAACAGGACCACGGAGCAATAAAATAAAACAAATGCAGAAACAAAACACATAAGATACACAATACAAGAGAGACACAGATTTACGTGGTTCACCCAGTGTGGGCTACGTCCACCAGAGAAATTGCTAGGTCCTTTCTTTATTATTATCCAGTAAAATGAAGGGATACAACCTACAGCAAAACCCTATATAACTTCCTCTTCTTTCTCTCACAGTCTCCTCTCTTAGAATACAATACCCACCAACATACATAGCCACAATACATTTACCTCATAAAAGATGGTTGCCTTCTAGGGAAAAAAACCCTAACATAATCTCTATCGTTAGATCTACGACCTTTTAATGAACGGTCTAGATTTACAATGAAATTACAATATACTTTTACAAGGCAATTTTTTCTTCGAGGGCTTTGCCCCCGAACCCTCGCTTGCCCCCAGACCCCCTAGCCAAGGGGATAGCCCCCCCAGACCCCACAGAGGGGGTACCCCCCCTCTACACTCCCTCGCGTGGAAGAGTGTACATACTTCTGGGGTGTAAATACTTCATGGGGTATAAACACGGCTGAAAGTAAAAGACCTCTAAATCAGGAAGATAATCAGGCTCCACAACCAACAACTACAACCCCCTTAGTTCCCTGGCTCCAATTGTTACGAGGGAAAAACTCTCTATGGTCAAGGGTAAACCACAACAGACAGGTATGACTGCATAAATCAACTCAATTCCAACATATGTTATATAAAATAATGTGCAAGATAATAAAGAGGCCTACCTCGATCCAACGTTCGATGATGTTCCACCATTGAGCACTTTGACCCAAAGCCGTATACCTTCAATAAGTTCTTAACAGACAAGCAGAGAAAGTATATAGTGATGATATAAAGGGGTTAGCACATCAGATAGCATAATCCATTTATAAACATTACAAACATGCCCAATGGATAATAATCATATATTTGCAATATACCAATAGCACGGGAAAGGATTATTTCTATTAATAATTGATCAGCAGAAGTGACAACATTACAGACTTTTTTGTCGGCACGTTCGAAACCAAGAAACCAAGTTCCTTCCAACTGGGCCTCCACCACTTCAATCCTCCACCAAAGGCAAGCTCATAAGAGAGAGTCAATGAGGTTCTCTCAGCAGTAGGGAAAGATCTTGGGGGTTGAACACTGTGTTCAGACTTGAGGGACAAAGGGATGCAGACTCAATATGAAGTAATTTCTCTAGAGTAACTTTGCTCTCAAAATTGAATGCTTTCTCCTTTTTTTCCATAGCTCAGAATTGTGCTTTTATAGCCTTCAGAATTCAATCGAAGGGCCGAGTCATAATGTTTCCATTATATGGAAGGCCAAGGATCAGAGATCTCCTGTCGTGACATGGAAACCTGACTTCATTTTGTATTTTTTGGCACAAATCCCGATGTACGCGGGTTGTAGTGGAGCAGCTAACATATACGCATCTTGTATAGCAAATAGGGAGCGTCTATGTGGGAAAATGTATATTTTTGGCTTTGTATTCATCAAAAAGGGATGACAAGTCTACATAGGGAAATGGAAAAAATGACCTCTGTGCAAGATAGAAATCGTGAGGCAAATCTTGCTATAACAGATGACCCCTAATGCGTGACATCAGAGAAGAATCTGTGATGACCGAAATACATTATAAATAACCCAGAAGTGGAGTGGTAGAGAACCAGTTGGACAAACTCAATTGCTCATTACATTTTGTATTGACCTTGCATACATGGATGCCAAGAATACAATGCAGATCTATGTGGAAAATATACCAAACAAGTGTTCATGGCCATGAAATAGGCAAATACAAATGTGGTTGCATGCCAAAATTTGTCATAGTCACGAACAAGGCACAGTGAAACCAGTCTCAAAATCAATCTGAAGACATTTGTATACCATGGAGTACAATATGATCTCCCATGATTACTGAAGTCGAATAGGTGTTGTTCCAATGAAAGAGAAGCAACAGCTCATGAAAGCTACAGCCACGTAGTGATGTCTTCAAGTCTTCTACACTATCCTCCAGGGGTGAAAGTCCACATCATGTGAATAAAGGAGTTGAGGTCGAACACAATGAGACATCGTTTGATTACCAGTCATTGAGGTATACTGTTAACAAACGTGAGACAACCTACCAATAATAAAAGTAGGTATCAAGGCACCAAGTACATTTCTACAAGTGTGAATAAAGGAGTTGAGGTTGAACACTTAAGGAATCCATTGACCAGGAGACATTGATGTATTCCTATCTGTCAATGGTGAGAGAGCCTGCCACTAATGACTGCACGCCTCAAGGTACTCATAAGACTCTAGGTCTCGTATCCAGAATAAATGAGCTGAAGTCGATGGAATGAGACCCACTGAAAGGAGAGAATTAAGGCATCTCTCATCAGTCAACACGAGGAACAAAGCAGGAGCTTCATGATTTGGTGGAGATCGGATGAAGAACATGTTCACGAACCAACGACCCTGTGCGTCTTTCGTGTGTACCAAATGCAAGCGATATACGAAAAAGACCCTTTGAATAGCATCCAATGATAAAAATTGCTGACAAAGGCGAGGATACCACCAATAAGGCTAATGGCATCCAAGACATTGCACGAATCCCAAAGTGTGAATAGATTTTTTGTCCTCGAACACAAGGGAAACCACCCAGTCAACGACCAATGATAAAATGTCGATTGTTGGGTTCAAGGTGACCTATCGGTGATGAAAGTAGGGCCAGTGTGCATGATAAGACCATAGTATCATGTGATTTTGAGACAAAATGAGGGTATGGCCGACATGCAAAGTCAAGATTTCTGAGGAGTGGCCGACACAGGTTGATAGAATTCCTTTGAACAAGAGCATGATACATATGGTGGACTCTGGCAGCATAGACTTAATGATGTGACTATTAGATGCAAGAGGCATCAATAACGTTCTCTATAGGGACTGGAAGAGTAACCGACTGGTAGAGAAAAATCTGTAACGAGATCAGCTTCCTAAGGCCATGCTAAACCCAAAATTATGATGACGCAAGGACTCAATAACTTTGTGCTATGTTCAAAGGTGACATGACTATTGCCAATCGTAATATAGTACACCCTTCTCGCCCGTCTATTTTTTTTTTTTATAACAAATGAATGTTATGATAAAGAGGAGGAAATGAGTGTCGCAAGTAAGCAAAACTAGTTCCAGTAGTGGAACGTACCTATGCTTAATGCAAGGAGATGCATGCGGGAGATGGACACTCGGGGTGATGTTCCCTCCAGGGTATAGGATGTCAAATTGTGAAGGATATAAACAAGGCTCTGCTTGGTTGAGGATGCAAAAATTGCTTAGGAAACGGTATAACCCAAAGGGAGAACCAACTAAAGGATCAATACTGCAAGCGAGGGCATGAGATGCAATCACAACTTAACACCAAAAAATATCCTTTTTTATGTCTTTTAGTCTACTTGGTGTGAAAAAGGGGTAAACTTGTGCCAAATAGACATCTTTTCAAATCCAATTTATGAGTGTGAAAAAGACAAGTTCACTCGGCAATCTTTTCTATTTTTGATAATGAGTCGAAAAAGAGCCTAACTAAGACTCATGACCTTTCAAATCCAATTTAACGAGTGTGAAATCGAAAAATCACTTGACAATATTTTTGGTTTTTAGACGAGTCGGAAAAGAGCTTAACTAAGACTCGTTATGTTGTTCTAATCAACATGTAAAGGGGGAGGCCAAGGCTCCCATACCGACCTTCTGTGGAATGTCAGTATCTTACAAAGAACCAACACAAGCTCGGGAATACCCAAACCTCTCCAAGTCAAGGAGGACAAAGTGCTAACGGAGGTTATCATCTCTGTGTTATATCGGATAATTTCTCTTCCTAGAAAATACATAGGCGGAGGAATTGGATACCCCACAAGACCATCCCAATCAAAGGGAACCTCATCAAGACTTGGAGGGAGAGAACTCGAGAAGATTAAAACTCTCTCTTTTTCAAAAGGTGAAGTAATAGAAATGCTAAGGACATGGCATAGAAGGTGTAGAACCAAAAACAGAAGAGCGAGATCGACCAAAAATTTGCATTGGCGCGACCGCTTCCTTAGACTTGTCACTCTTCGAGAGAAGAGTGGGGTCAATCGAATATTGCATCAATACGACCACTTCCTCAACCATTGGTTGAATAGGATGCGAGACAACAAGGTCAAGAGGTGAATCACCCCAAAAAACATGAGTGTTGCCGGTCAAAGATTGCATTGACACGACCGTTGGTTGAACAATATGCAAGACAACAAGGTCAATAGACGCATCACCCTCGAACATAGGAGAGGTGTCAGTCGAAGATTGCATTGACATGACCACAGGTTGAACGGGATGTGAGACAACAAGGTCAAGGGACACATCAACCCCTAAAGGAAAAGGGTTGTTAGCCGAAGATTGCATTGGCGTGACTGTTGTATCAACCAAAGAAGGAATGGAGTGTTGTGAAACCATAGATGCCTCAGAACCTGAAGGACCCTTAGGTGAGCCCCACGTTTCTGGTATCCCAACAATAACAAGACACAAACGAGTAAGGTGACTTCCTTCACAAGTCCTGCAAAGGAATCTAGGCTTACGTCTGAGACATCTAAGCTTCTCAATCATATGAATGCCCCTAGAATAACTTGCAGTGGCTGGTGACATGCTCCCAACATGACTTGCAGAGGCTAGTATCAAATCTCCAACATGACTCTCAAAGGTTGGCGATGGATCCCCAACATGACTAGTAGAGGTTGGTGATGTATGTGCAGTGTGACTAGCAGTAAACAAACATGTGCCCCCAACATGATTTGCAGCGGTTGGTTGCAGGTCTTCAACATGACTCGCAGAGGTTGTCGACCAATATCCAACATGACTAGCAAAGGTTGGTGATATAATTCCAGTATGACACGCAGTGACCGGACTTGTTCCCCCAGCATGATTTGTAGCGGCTGGTTGCAGGTCTTCAACGTGACTTGCAAAGGTTGTCGACCAATCTCTAACATGACTAGCAGAGGTAGGAGATGGAGCTCCAATATGACTAGCAGTGACCGGACTCGCGGCAGTGATGAATTGCGGCATTTGAGACCAAGGTCCAAGGAAAGATTGGTTCTGAGAAATTGCAGGTCAGGAAGGATCTTGGTTTACAACATGTCCCTGTCCAACAGGATAGTATCCTCCTCCATATTGATCCATAAAGGTTTGTAAGGGCATCGACACTGAGGAAGCTGCTTGTGAAGAGAAAGCAACATGACAAGGGTTACTCATGTGAGAATATATGTTGCCCCTAGACGAAGGAACTTCGTGAGGGGGGTTGCCCATACTATAAAAATAATTCCCCTGGGATGAAACACCAGAGGGAAGACGAAGGTCCGCCATGTGAAAAGTGTTCGTAGGAACCGACATAGCGGAAGAAGGATAAGTGGACGAAGTGTAACAAGTAGAATGATTGCTTAATTGGGCACTTACTTCTCGCATAGTGGATTCGTAGGAAGGAATATTCCAACCTCCTATCGTAAGAGGTGTTTGAAGGATATGACTCCCACCAAACGGATAAGGATAAGAAGGAGGCATCATGCCCCCAGACCCAAAACTTGTATTCGCATAAGGAGGCGAGACATAGGATGGCAAGTGCGAAGATATATCAGACATACCATGAGAAAAAGGATTAGAAACCCAAGGCATTGACTGAGTACCATAATTCTGCATACCATTATAAAAAGCGGAAGGATCAGTCCCCATGAAATGAGTAGGTATCATGGGATGGATAGCAGTAAATGAGGGAGAAAAAGAAACTCCATTATACATGATAAAGATAATTCAGTATAAACTCTTAAGGCCAACTAATGATCAAAGAGAATACCAAAAATTCAAACGACCAATATGCATGCAAATGGGATAAAGTGGTTGAGTGGCCTCCCTCACTAAAGAAGGTATGTCTCGTCCAAGAGGGACCTAAGACTCCCCGCTAAAGTTTGGAGGTAACAGAATCAATTATAGGGGCCCTCGTGGGCTTAAAAACCAGTCAGTCAGATCCCCTCAGAGAGGTAATCCTCCATAAAGGTTGTGTGTTGTCCGACCCCTATCTGACACAGGTTACAAGCAGAATAACCTTTGCAAGTAACCTATGAGATACCTAAGTCAAGCAACTAATAAACCACTATATAACCAATGCACAGGTGAGCAGTCGTAAGTCTGGATACTCATATGGGCAAGGTAGCAAAGCCCGAAACCTTGAAAGCACTACCTCTCACAAAGGTATGGGTACTAGCAAGATCCCCAAATATGAATAAATCCACAGAAATATATTTGACGCCAGGTGAGTATCCAGGGGTTATCCCTTCAACTAACTTTGCACGACCTCGTGATTAACTCTGGTGTGAGTAGAGCCTCCTGATCTTACCAATTATACAATGGACTTCTCAACTCCCTGTCTCAAACACATATGTTGATTTAATTGCCTTGGAGAAGTTTACTCACAAAAATCCTATTCCAAGGCACTAAATCCTAAACTATTTTGTTCACCCTAAAAATAAAATCGTGACTAATCAATTTTAGTTTAAATCGTAAATTTTGTTGGCTGTGATTACTCAAAAGGGTATGGAAGCGAAACTCATGATGTTATGACTCTGCAAGAAAATGAATATAAATATAATGCAAAGTCTATCTTTAACTTTTCAATGAATGATATGCTAATAAAAACAGTGCAATTTTCAATTTCAATTCTGCAATTCAAAAGTAAAATGCAATCTTTCGCTAAATGAGCTAAGCTAATGATAAAGGTTCAAAGACAAAAATGCTAACCAATGCAAAATGCCTATTTTTTTTTTGTATTTTCAATATATTAAAGAGAAAATGTGTGGACTGAAAAGCAACCTGATATAGAAATTCTTATGTGTATAAACGAAATAACTCAAGCAGAATACCAAGCAGCCAAACAATCAGCCCAGGGTTCAAGGACAACCGAAAAATGAAAAACAAAGAGAAAGACTACGCCCAAAAATTCAACTCCCAACAGGTTTCCCATCAACCCAAAGAAGCTCAATATGCACTACAGAGACCTAATAAAGATCAACAAGCATCAAATCCCACCCATCAATCACTAAACCAAGCAAACAAGCAAAGGGAAGTGGTATACGCGATTGTTTAGGAGAACATGGCGTATATATGCATCCTGTAGTGAGACAACAAGCGGGTATATGTGATTGTCAAGGCAAACAGAGCATATAGGCTTTAAAACAAGGCCAGGCAAGGTCAAGAAGGTTGAAAACTCAGACCCAGAGTGAACAAAATCTGTCAAGCAGTGATATAATAAGAAACACAAAGGAAAAAGAGCAATGTAAGAAGAAAAAGTACTTCAACCCTTAGAAGGAAGATCTCTCCCCAACGGAGTCGCCAATTCTGTTATGAGGGAAAAACTCTCTATGGCCAAGGGTAAACCACAACAGATAGGTACGATTGCAGAAATCAACTCAATTCCAACATATGCTATATAAACTAATGTGCAAGATAAGAAAGAGGCCTACCTTGATCCAACGTTCGATGATGTTCCACCGTTGAGCACTTCAACCCAAAGCTTTATACCTACAATAAGTTCTTAACAGACAAGCAGAGCAAGTATATAGTGATGATATAAAGGGGTTAGCACATAAAATAGCATAATCCATTAATAAACATTACAAACATGCCCATGGATAATAATCATATATTTGCAATATACCAATACGACGGGAAAGGAGTATTTCTATTAATAATTGATTAGCAGAAGTGACAACATTACAAACTTCTGTGTCGGCACGGTTCGAAACCAAGAAACCAAGTTCCTTCCAACTGGGCCTCCACCACTTCAATCCTCCACCAAAGGCAAGCTCATAAGAGAGAGTCAATGAGGTTCTCTCAACAGTAGGGAAAGAGATTGGGGGTTGAACACTGTGTTCAGAATTGAGGGACAAAGGGATGCAGACTCAATATGAAGTAATTTCTCCAGAGTAACTTTGCTCTCAAAATTGAATGCTTTCTCCTTTTTTCCATAGCTCGGAATTGTGCTTTTATAGCCTTCAGAATGCAACCGAAGGGCCGAGTCGGAACGTTTCCAGTAAATGGAAGGCCAAGGATTAGAGATCTCCTTGCGTGACATGGAAACTCGACTTCATTTTGTATTTTCTGGCACAAATCTTGATGTGCACGGATTGTAGTGGAGAAGCTAGCATATACGCATCTTGTATAGCATATAGGGAGTGTATATGTGGAAAAAATTATATTTTTGGCTCTGGATTCATCAAAAAGGGATGACAAGTCTACATAGGGAAATGGAAAAAGGCCCTCTGTGCAAGATAGCAATGGTGAGGCAAATCTTGCTATAACACCAACCGGAAGGTGGCTACAACCACCTATCCTTGCCCCGTCCTGCCGCCCTGTAATATAAGTGTAGACCAATTGTCACTATCACAAACTCTGCCACTATTACTCCCACTATTACTTTGTCTCTGCCAATGTCTCTATCACTTTGTCTCTGTCATTGTCATTATCTTTGTCTCTGTCACTGTCTCTATCATTGTTTTTATCACTGTCCCATCAACCTATATATGCTCATCAACCAACTAAACTTGTACCATACCATGCATCAATTGTATACCAACATACATACTATCTCATTCACCAATAATGAACCAAAGATACATCAATAAGGAATAGTGAATCATGAACTAGAGAATCAACCATGTGTAACATTGACCATATACCATACCATCAACCATATGCAGATATGTACCATATCATCAATGAAGTATCTCAAAGAACCAATGCATGTCCCTTATGCATATGCCATCATACAACATAAATATTCATCAACCATTTACAATCAACTCAAAGAACTGAACTATAAAAACAATGTCATATGTTGAACCAGATATAAGAGTGATCCTCACCCAACCAAGAAACCAAGATATACCATATCCAAGTACCAAACCAACCATACCAAGTATACCTCAACCATACACCATATCATGACCAAAAGTAACCATCAAAACAAGTATACAACCATACCTATACCTCTATAGCTGAATTTAAACTATGATATGTTGACCTATAGACTTCCTTCAGACTTCAGGGACCCGGTACCAACATTTACTCAATCATTCATGAGCCTTTTTACAGGTATGCAACTTTCTCTTCTACTGCTCGCGTACATATGCTCTTTTCTCCAGTGTATCCCACGTACATACACTCCCTTTTTGACCTGCAACCCATTTATACCTAAGAAACTAGGGTTTTATGCAACTCCAAAAATTTTACCTTCGACCTGCATTTGGTACCTCAAAAAATGACGCTACAACCTTAGCAAAAATATTACTTGATCACAAGAAAGATAAGCAATGAATAAGTGTGTGAGTGTGCTTGTGAATGACTCCTTGAGGTGTATTTATACTTGTGCTAGGTAACTCCTCTCCTTAATTTAGGGATTCTAGGGTTTTCTTGTTACGATAACTTTACCCTTTTATTAAGGACTTGTAACCAACTAGGGGCTTCTTGACCATTTCTTTGGGGCTTACAACTTCACAAAGTCATATTTCCCTAACCATGAGGAACTACGAGGCATTCCACATATCACCGAAAATGACACAACGAGTACTATCCATTTAGTATCATGCCTATATTTACTTATCCATATTCTTCATTCAACTTCAGGTACCAAAAACACATTGTCGGGGCTTCTTCAAAGGTTGACATCAATGACAACCAAACTATCAACAATCTCCCCCTTTGGCATTGATGGAAACACTTAGGAATGAAAATACTTATTCCTATGCTCCCCCTATGACCATCGCTCCCCATCTTTGCATGCTTCTCTCTCTATATATCCATGCCTTTCTCTATATCTCTCCATTTAACATCAATGGAAAAAGGGTAATCCTCCTCTTGGGGTTTCTCTCCCTCACTGTAGGATTTTGTTGTCTCTACTGACCTTTCTCTTCATGGTCCTTCCTCGTGTAACTCTTTGATGTATATGAAAAGCATTCAAAATAATTCTTTACTTGAACTCTTTAATAATTTTGTTTCTCTCCCCCTATCTTGTTAAGTTTGATGCCGTGTGGATCACTTTGGGGAAGAAACTACTCCAAGTTTCTGTCACAGATACTCAAAAGTTTCCCTAACAAGAATTTTGGTGAAGATATATGTTATCTGCTCTTTTGTCCTAACATACTCTAGCTTGGTGTTCTTATCTATAGCCTATTCCTATAGAGAGTGATACTTCCTGACATACTCTATATTGGTGTTCTTATCTATAGCCTATTCCCGTAGAGAGTGATACTCTATCATAATGTGCTTCATCTTAGAATTCATCACTGGATTCTTAGATATAATGATGGCATTGGTGTTGTCACAAAATATTGAAATGGGATCATCACACTTTACTTGTATATCCTGCAGATTTTGTTTCATCTAAAGTACTTGAGTACAACATGCTACTGCTGCAATGTATTATGCTTCTGTTGTAGACAAAGATATTGATGATTGTTTCTTGCTTAACCATAATACTGGACACTCACCCAAGTAGAAATTTGCTCCACTTGTACTTATTCTATCATCAATGCAGCCTACCCAATCTACATCTGTGTAGGCAACAAGAGATAGATCCTTCCCTTTTGGATACCATAATCCAAACTCTTTTGTACCTTTGAGATATACGAATATCCTCTTTACTGCCATAACATGTGATTCCTTTGGTGTTTCTTGAAACCTTTCAACTTGTCCAACTTCCTGCATCACATCCAGTCTAGAAGCTGTCGCATAGAGTAAACTTCCAATCATCGATCTATAATGTCTTTAATCTGCATCCTTAGAATAATCATCCTTACTTAACTTGCAACTAGTCTGCATAAGAGTACTGATTGGTTTGCAATCTATCATTCCAAACTTCTTCAACATTTCTATGATATACTTGGTATGAGAGATAAAGACACCTTTGTTGCTATGACATATCTGGAGACCCAAAAATAAAGACAAATCTCCAAACAAAGACATCTCGAATTCATTCTACATGTCTTCTGAAAATTTCTGACTCATCCTATCATCATCACTTCCAAAAATAATATCATAAATATAAACTTCAATAATCAAGATACTATATTTATTTACCTTTATGTAGAGATTGTTGTATGCATTTCCTTTCTTGAAACCTTGTTGTTGTAGGTATCTGTCCAGTCTTGAATACCACGCTCTAGGGGCTTGTTTGAGACCATATAAGGCCTTCTTCAACCTGCAAACAAAATTTTATTTCTCTGACAAGTGAAATCCTTCTGGCTGCTCAATGTAGACTTATTCCTCTAAATATCCATTTAGGAATGTTGATTTTACATCCATCTGATATACTTTAATATTTTTGGAACATGCATAAGCTAGGATCCGTATAGTTTCTTCCATTCTGGCAACTGGGAAAATTTATCTTCAAAATCTATACCTTCAACCTGCACATATCCTTTACATACCAATCTTGCTTTATTCCTGGTAACCTATTCGTCCTCATTCAACTTATTTATGAAGACCCATTTTGTACCAATGATGTTCTTTTTCTTCAGTCTTGGAACCAATTCCCATGTGTCATTCTTCTCTATTTGATCTAACTCTTCATCCATAGCTTTTGTCTAGTGTCCATCCTTGTTGGATTCTTCAAAACTTCTTGGCTCAATAGTAGATAATAGTGCTAGGTGTTGTTGTTCTGGTGAACACATTCTTCTTCTGGTTTCAACTCCCGCATCTTTATTCCCAATAGTCTGTTTTGATGGATGATTTTTCTACACTCGTCTGTTGGGTGTCTTTGGAGGTACTTGAAGATCATGTTGTTCTTGCTCTACTTCTGGATGCTCTTCTTCTTCATCTACTTCTTCTTCTTTCACATCTTCTTCGTGATCTTGTTCCATTAAATCTTTGCTACTTTATTTTATATTTCATCCATCTGTCTCATCAATCGTCACATTGATGCTTTCTAATATTCTGTTGAGTCTTAGATTGAAGCATTTGTATGCTTTCATTTTGTTAGAGTACCCAACCAATATGCCTTTATCAACTCGATAATCAAATTTTCCAATTCTGCCATCTTTTCTTTTAATGTACCACTTGCTTCCAAATACTCTGAAGTGCTTCACATTTTATGGTCTTCCTTTCCATAGCTCATATGGAGTCTTATCACTGTTATTTATGAGCATACCTCTGTTTTGGATTTGAACTGTTGTATGTACTGCTTGTACCCAAAAGACATATGTTAACTTGGAATCCATTAACATAGTTCTATCCATTTCCTATAATGTTATGTTCTTCCTTTTGGCAACTACATTTTGTTGAGGTGTCCTGGATAATGAGAATTGCCTCTTTATCCAATGCTCACTACAGAATTCCATGAATTCCTTTGATGTAAATTCTCCTCCATTGTTTGATCTCAAAAAGTTGATTTTCAACTCTGCCTCAGTTTCAACCATCTCTTTGTATGTCTTGAAGTTTTCGAATGCCTATGACTTCTTATTTAAAAATATAATTGCAGTCATTCTTGTGTAATCATCAACCAATAGCATGGAATATTGTTCTCCTTTCAATCCCTTCATTCTTGTTGGTCCAACTAGATCAATATGTACAATCTCCAGTAGTTTTGTTGTGGAATACTCCTTTGACTTGAACTTTGTCTTGGTATATTTTCCCCGTAGACAATGCTTGCATAAAATGTTTGTTGGCTTCAAGATCTCAGGAATTTATCTCACTTCTTCCTTTTTTCTAACTTTGACAAGATTATCAAAATTTATGTGATCCATTCTTCTATTCCATAGCCAACTTTCATCGTCCTTTCCTAAGAAACATCTTTCCTTTCCTATTTCATTTAGAACATATATGTTTCTTGGAGTTCTTATAGTTGTAGCCACCAACTTTCCTTATTATGCTTTCCTCGTCTCACACTCCTTTGAGTCAAACACAAGTATGTGTCCTTGATCACACATTTAAATTATACACTTAGCAGATTGTGTTTCATGTCTTCGACCAGTAAAACATTTTCTACCGTGGCATCCTTACTTCCAATCTTGACTGTGTCTTTTCCAATAATTCCGGTTGAGTTGTCATTCCCAAATGAAACTAATCCATCTCTTTCCTTATTCAATGTTAGAAATATATATTTGTCACCTATAATATGCTTTGAGAATCCACTATCAACATACCATCCACGTTTCTTGTGTTGAGCTTGTAGAGCAAGATTACATTATTGAGTGTCGAATTGATCATGCTTTCTTGTCCATATCCTTTGTGGTTCCTACTTATGACTGTTGATATTATGAGTTGGTTCCCTTGGAGGAACATTAAGTCTGCAATATTTATCCATATGTCGAAAGTTGTTGTACTTGTAGCATTCTACCTCATCACTCAATAATCCAAATATGTTGTAGCTTCTATTTTGTGCTTCATGAGATCTACTTGCATAACTATTTCTTGTATAGCCCTCATCATTTCTTATGTTCTTGGTATTGGCTCTACCTAGAGTGACTTGTTTTTCTTCTTTTCCTTCTTTAGATCTTCTATGGAACACATCAATTATTCCCTATAATCGACTTCTACCTCTTCACATTCTTCTTCAGAGCCTTCTTCATCAGAGTCTTATGTTTCCATGAATAGTAGCCTTTATGTATCACTATCACTGACTTCATATTCACATGATGAGGAACTGTCTTCCTTGGTGCAAAGACTTTTCTTAAAAAAATATATTTTTGTTTCTTCTACCCTTTTGGATTTTCTTTTTCTTTTTAGAGTCATCTTCTTCATTACCTTTCTTTTTCTTATAGGGACATTTATTAGCAAATTGACCAACACCATCACAATTTAAACATTTCAATGGAAGCATACGTTTTTATTTTCCGATTCCTCTTTTCAACCTTCTAATGAAGTTATCCACCTCTTCATCTTCCTTTGAATCATCGTTGCAACTACAGTATGACTTTGTCTTTTGTTTATCTTTCTTCTTTGTCTTCTTGGATGCCTTGAATGTTGGTTCCTTTGTAACTGGATTGTCTTGCTCTGTCCTCATCGCATAAGTTGTGAGTATCCCATGCAACTCATCCATGGTCATTGTAGCTAGGTCTAATCTTTCTTCTAGATATGAAATTTTTGAAACAAATCTCATTGGTAGAGATCTTAATGCCTTTTTAACAATGACCTATTCCTTTGTCGCGTCTCCCAAACCTTTGATACTTTTTACTATTTCATTGACTCGTAGAAAATAGGTTGTTATGTTTTCATCTTCATTCAACTTCAATTGTTCAAACTTGGCTCTGAAAATATGAAGTTTAGCTTCCTTAACTTTTGCATCTCCTTCATATATAGTCTTCAGTTTATCCCACATTTATTTTGTGGAATCACAGTGCATAATCTTGGTATGTATCGCTTGAGTCACCTCATTCTCAGTAGCATTTCTATCCCTTTATTAATTTTCTTCGAGCTTCTTTCCATCTCTATCTATCAGGGGAGTTGCATGTGCTTTGTGTCCATCTAATATTGATCACCAAACATAGAATCCTTGTGCTTGTATATATGTTTTCATTCTTCTTCTCCAGAAGGAATAGTTCTCTCCATCAAACTGTAGTACCCCAATCCTAGCATGATCCATGATCTCCTTCAAGTGGTTAGACTGCTTCTTCAAGGACCTGCTCTGATACAATTTGTTGGATTACTGAGAGGGGGAGTGAATCAATAATGAGAAATTTTAGTACTTTTAACCACTATATATTATTCAATAATATTCAACAGTTTATAATTAGCATTCAATATATCATCAGAAGCATAATCGTAAACAACATCACATCAAAATAGATACATAGTACACCATAATTTACGTGAAAACCCAAATGGGAGAAAACCACATAATGGTTTTCTTATATATTAAAAGAATACATTCATTGGAAGCACCAAGTTCTTGATTCTCCAACTACAGTTGGAAGGAGGCTCCAACCCCCTATTCTCAGGCTCCAACCTGAAGGAAGCTACAACTCCCTGAATTATTTGGCTCAAACCAGAAGGAGGCTACAACCCCCTTATTTCTTTCGCTCCAACCAGAATGTGGCTACAACCACCTATCATTGTCCAGTCCTACCACCCTATAATATAAGTGTAAACCAATTGTCACTATCACAAACTCTGCCACTGTTACTTCCACTATCACTCTGTCTCTGCCACTGTCTCTGTCATTTCCACTATCTATGTCTCTATTAGTGTCTCTATCATTGTCTCATCAACCTTTATATGCTCATCAACCAACTAAACATGTACCATACCATGCATCAACTATATACCAACATACATACTATCTCATGCATCAATCATGAACCAAAGATACATCAATAAGGAATAGGGAATCATGAACCAAAGATACATCAATAAGGAATAGGGAATCATGAACCAAAGATACATCAATAAGGAATAGGGAATCATGAACTAGAGCTTGAACCATGTGTAACCTATACCATATATTGTACCATCAACCATATGCAGATTTGTACCATATCGTCAATGAAGTATCTCAAAGAACCAATGCATGTACCTTATGCATATGCCACTATACAAAATAAATATGCCTCAACCATGTACAATCAACTTAGAATTAAACTATAAGAGCCATGTCATATGTTGAACTAGATATAAGAGTGCTCCTCACCCAACCATGCAACCAATATATACCATATCCAAGTGCCAAACCAACCATACCCAATATGCCTCAACCATATGTTGGCGACGGAAGTCACTCCTGGATTGCTATCAGGAGCAGAGCCCGACGCCCATCAGTTTTGTGTCACGATTGTTCATAGATGGGTGATCAAATGAAAGGAAACTCTAAACAGTAGTGTCCAACTCTGAAAACAGGCCA
>ML816933.1:0-12668 GCA_009831015.1 Picea engelmannii
CTCAAAACCCGAGATGACCCTTTTCCCCAAAAAGACAAAATTGTGAGGTCTATTCATTCATATTTCTGCTATCTCAACAAGAAGTTCCAAATTATATTTTCCCTAAAAATAAAGATGCTAACAGGACCTAGTGCTATGGTGTTGACATTGATGTCAAAAAGGGAAAATAAGGTCAATATTGGACATGGTATTATGGAGTTGGCATTGATGTCAAAATTGTTAATCCAATATGGATCCATACAAGTCATAGATGGAGGAAAAAATAAGACAAGGTTTATGTTCCAACAAAAGTATATTGTTCATTCATGAAGATATCATGAAAAATACATTGGAATTCTGTCTGGTGTTATGCCTATGTTCATGAAAACTACAATAGAATTCTATCTAGTGTTATGCCTATGTATTTACCATCTAATGAAATAGTGAATTCAACTTTGGAACAAAAAATGAATGCATGTGTTAGTGCTATTGTGTTAGTACCATTATTAAAAACACCCACAAAGTTTAATACTTCGATCCATGACAAGATTAAAAGTTTCCCTCCAGGCCATATCTCAAACTGTGTTTAATGCCTACTCCATTAAGTCTGTCAAATTCATCACAACCTACTTTAATGACTCCAGAAAAAGGCCCAAACCATAAGGGGGAACGATTAGAGTGGTGCCCAAATATAATTCACCTACATATATTATTGTCGAGACAAATAATTTATGAGTTTATTCCCAGATTACATAAAAAATGTGGGAAAGGAAGTCCTAGCCAAAAATATATTGGATGCTAATGATCATTAAATTAAATTGAAAGCATGATCAGATGGCTCGAATCAAATTCGTAATTGAAATAGCACGAACATTAATTAACAATCCCGGACCCGAAGCTTCAAATTAAATCTGATTTTTTAATTGTTGTGCCACCGTTGATTAGATCAGACGATCCACATTCACTTCGCGTTTTGCGACGGCTGACCAAAGTCAACATGAACAAAAATAAGAAAAACACACAGATCGTGCACTCAAATATTGATCAAGTCTGGTCCGTTGATTTGATTAGCGCATGGGTAAGATTTGTTTGTGATCACTATCGGTTAGAGATCGAAGTCATATGGAGTTTTTAAATAGTCAAGGTGATAATCAAGATAACACTTGGTCACTTGGTAATAAAAAGTGCCACAATGCTCGTTCTTGAAGCACTCAGAAACAATGTCAGGCTATATGAATCAAGGCCCAAACAAAGAGATTCGACAAAATGATTATTCAAAGAAATTTGGCCAAGCCAAGACAAGTAAAACCTTAATTAACTCCTGTAAATATGTTGTAAAAATCAATATACTCTCCCAATAAGTTAGAATGATTGGACAGTTCGTAATGGTTACTACCATGCATATTTAATTGAATCGTGAAAACCAAACATAACGATGATGAAAAACATATATGAGAAATCATAGGACAGTATGGAAGTTTCAGATGATAACAAGAGGAAGAGATTTATTCTTAAACAACATTATTGTTATAAAAGGGCACTTGAAGAACCTTATTAATTAAACTTTCAGAGTTTGAATTTAGATAACTTATCAGGGTTAGGGTCTAATTGAGAACAATTACAGTAATATCAAACAAAGTTGAGCACCCAACCATTCCATTGCAACTACAAGGTTTTTGGCAAGTGAAGGTATAAATGTCGAACAACTTACAAGAGATTTGAAGTCTTTTAAATTAAAACAAACTTTTAATTAATGACCAAATATCAACAATATTGTTAAAATAAATGAAGAGTTACAATGGTTCATTATTTAAAAGACACGATGGTTCAATTTCATACTTGCTGGAAGACTATATAAACATAAAGGTTTGGTGAAAGGAAGGGGTGTTTGTGAGCTAATTTAGAAGATAAAAAACAGAAGTAGAGTCCAAGGAAGAATATGAAACTTGAAACATACACATGAAGTGAGGGTGGAAGGGAGGAGCAAGGTAGGATTAGATTCCTCTAAAGGTTGGAGCATGAACAATAGGGAGTTGCAACTTCCTCAAGTTGGTGCTTGAAAAATAGAGGATTGGAGTCTTTTACAGGTTGGAGCATGATCTGCAGGGAGTTGGTGCTTCCTCAAGTTGGTGTTTGGAAAACAAGGGATTGGTGTCTCCTTGATTTGGTGCTCAAAATAAGAGAGATTTGTGTCTCCTACAAGTTGTAGATTGTAAATGAAATATAATTTTTATGATTGTACATTTAATTCTACATACTGTACTTTCTTGTTGAAAAATTGTTATAGTTAATAATTTTAATAATTAAAGATTTGGTTAAAATTGTGAAAAAGAAGCAATACTAATTCACCCCCCTCTCAGTATTGAGAAAAATTTCAACAATTGGTATTAGAGCAAGTTCCTTCACCATAGTCTAACCACATGAAGGTAGATTATGAGAGATCTAATGGATCAACAAGAAGGAATGTCCTCCAATAGAGCACCATTGTTCAAAGGAAATTATTATGCATTTTGGAGTATAAGGATGCAAATTTATTTGATGGCTCTTGGTTGTGATGTTTGGCTATCTTTGGTAAATGGTTACACTACACCAACTACCGCACCTTCAAATGATGCTGTAAAGAAACTCTGCAATGATAATTCAAGGGCTGTTAATGCAATTATGGGTGGAATAACAAACCCCATATTTGTAAAAGTGATGCACTGTAAATCAACAAAATAAATTTGGGACAAACTTAAAGTCATCTATGAAGGAGATATAAAATTTAAGCAAGAAAAAATTCAAACATAGATAAGGAAATTTGAGAGTCTGAAGATGAAAGAGGAAGAAAACATTGCAGAATAGTTTCAAAGAGTGGATGAAATAGTCAATTCAATCAGAGCACTGAGAGAAGAGATAAAAGACAAAATTATTGTCCAAAAGGTGCTGAGATCATTGCCAATGAGATATGATGCCAAGGTATCTACCTTGGAAGATCAAGAATACCTTGAAAAACTTACAATGGATGAACTTCATGGGATTCTTATAGCCTATGAAATGAGAACCAAGCAAGAAAAGTCATCAAAAAGGGAAACAACCTTCAAAACATCAAAAGCAACAAAGACCCATGAGCATGTTCCAAATGAAAATCGCTCAGACATATCATATGAAGAAGAGGCCAATTTCATAAGGAAACTCTAGAAAGGGTCTGGAAAATATAAAGGAAATTTACCCTTCAAGTGCTTCAACTGTGACAAAGTTGGGAATTTTGCCTCCAAATGTCCCTATCCCAAGAAGGTGGACAGTGATGATGAAGATACTTATAACCATAAAGAACTTAAGAAGGGAAAAAATGGAAACAAGAATAAATTCTACAACAAGAAGAAAATTTTTTACTCCAAAGAAGACAATAGTTCATCTGACTTGAGTGAAGATGACGAGACAAAACTTTTATTTATGGGCATAGAAAATCAAAATAATGTTACTGATGATAATGAAGAAAAATGTGAATTTGAAGGATAAGTATACCTTGAAGGAAAAATTATTATTTCTCTTGAAGAACTGAGAAAAAAGAGAGGAAGAACACATAATTAAGAGAACAACTATTAGAATATGAAGAAAAACAAAAATCAAGAGAAAAGGAAGTTTCAATAACCATCAATGAATTGGATAAAATTATTATTGACTTGAAGAATCAACTCCAAGAAGCCAAAAAAATTGAAGAATTCATAAGTAAACAACTCAATGAAAAACAACTAGACTGTGAAAATCTAGAGGTTGAAATTGTTTTTCTAAAAAGAGAACTTGAGAAAGGAAACCACCAATAAAGATTTGAAAACAGTTCAAGAATCTTGGATGATAATCTTAATTGTAAAAGATCATCAAGAACTAATTCAGTTTTGGGTTATGATCAAAATAATTCTAACAGAGGATCTAACTCTACATCTAAGGAAACTGACAAAAATCCAAAAAGTTATGCAGCTACCCTTTAGAGCTATTTCAAAAAGGAAGAAAGCAAAATAAAGAATTATTCTAGTCAACATAAATCTTCTCTCTTTTCAAAAGAAAATGAATATAGAAGGAATACAACTACAAAAAGAACTCCCCCCAAAAGGTATCAACGTCTCTTTCTTGGCTATTGTTTCTCTTGCAATAATTTTGGGCATAAAGCATTACATTGTAGAGCTTATGGAAAATTCAATCATAAAAATGTTCAAAGATATGGTTATAAGAACAACAAGAATAATAATAATCAAGAGAATAGAAACTATAATTCATTCTCTCCATTACAAGATTACAATATTGACAAATGCAACAATTATGGTCACAAGGCTAGTGATTGTAGACTACCAAAGCATCCCATAAAAACTTCCAAAATTCAAGTAGAAAAGCATAATAAGACATGGAAAGAAAAACAAATGGAAGAAAAGGAAACAAAGTGTAAGGTAGCCTTATATGCTAAAGATAAAAGGAGTCAATGGTACATTGACAGTGTATGTTCAAAGCATATGACAAGAGATCAAGAAAAATTCCTTAGTCTAAAAAGGAAAGAAAAAGGAAGAGTTACTTTTGGAGATAACGGCTATGCCAAGATACTTGGAAAGGGTACAATCAATCTGGGAAAGAATAGAGCTAAAGAAAAAATGTGTTATTAATTGAAAATATGAAGCCTAATCTCCTTAGTGTGATCCAAACATGTGATCAAGGACACATACTCATATTTGACTCTCAAAAATGTGAAATTAGAAAAGAAGTCTCAGGAAAATTAGTGGATGTTGCACCTATGACACCAAGCGATGTATATATCTTAAACATAGAAGAAGAAGAAAAATGTTGCATGAGACAAAGAGACAAAAGCTGGCTATGGCACAAAATAATGGGAGATATAGGTTTTGAAAATTTGATAAAAGTTAGTAAAAAGGAAGCCGTGATAGATATGCCAAAGATTATTAAACCTTCAAACTCTGTTTGTAGGCACTTCCAACATGGAAAGCATACAAGAGTAAGATTCAAGACAAAAGAATACTCTACATCAAAACCATTAGAACTTGTTCACACTGACCTTTGTGGACCAACAAGAACTAAAATAATGCAAGGTGAACATTACTTCATTTTATTGATTGATGACTATACAAGGATGCCTTGGTTATCCTTTCTTAAAGAGAAATCAGACGCATTAAAAAAATTCAAAGCCTTCAAAGCACATGTTGAAAATGAGATTGATCTTAAAATCAAGTGCCTAAGATCAGACAATGGGGGGAATTTACCTTAGATGAGTTCAATGAGTTTTTTGAAACTCATGGAATTAAAAGACACTTTTAAGCTTCAAGAACTCCTCAACAAAATGGAGTTGCTGAAAGAAGAAATAAGATTGTCCAAGAAGCAACCATAACTATGTTAAATGAAGCCAAATTCATATTTATCTATTGGAGAGAAGCAATATATACATCAATATATATACTTAATAGAGAACAACTTAGAGTTAACCATGACAAGACACCATATGAGTTGTGGTTTGGCAGACTAACATTAGTAAAACACTTTAGAGTCTTTGGGAGAAAATGCTACATAAAAAGAGATGCTGATAATCTAGGAAAATTTGATTCTAGATTAGATGAAGGAATATTTCTTGGTTACTCATCCAATAAAAAGGCCTATAGATGCTATAATATGAGGCTGCACAAAATTATGGAAAGTGAAAATGTAGAGGTGGATGATCTAACATCAAGAAGAATCAAATCTCAAGACAATTCACAAATTAATGAAAGAAGAATAAATGATGATGAAATTAAAGAAATACAAGAGGATGAATCACAAAGTGAAGAAAAAGAGGAAGAGGAAGAATCACCAAGACAAGATACAAAATCACCATCAAGGAGAGTACAAAGAAATCATCCTGAAAGTCAAAGCACACACAACAAAAGTGATGGGGTTGAAACAAAAAGAAAATTAACATATGAATAAGAACAATAAATTATCTCCCTAATAGAACCCAAAATATTTGCAAAAGCCAACAAAGATGAAGATTGGATCAAAGCCATGAATGAAGAGCTTGATCAAGTAGAGAAGAATCAGACCCGAGAACTTGTCCCAAGACCAAAAGACAAAAATGTGGTACGAACTAAGTGAATTTTTTAAAATTAAAGTTAATGAAGATGGCCAAATTATAAGGAATAAATCAAGATTAGTATGAAAAGGATATACACAAGTATAATGGATTGAATTTGAGGAAATATTTGCCCCAGTGGCAAGATTAGAAGCTATCAAAATGTTTTTGGAATTTTCATGCTTTAAGAACTTCAAAATATATCAAATGTATGTCAAATCAACATTCTTAAATGGAAATATAGAGGAAGAAGTTTATATAGAACAACCCAAAGGATTTATGTTATCAGAAAATAAAGACTATGTCTACAAATTAATGAAAGCATTGTATGGTTTCAAACAAGCTCCCAAGGCATGGTTTTCAAGACTTGATAATCATCTACAACAACAAGGATACAAAAGAGGAGCTATTGAAAACAATCTTTAAATTAAAATTGAAAATCAAAATATGATTATTGTTGTAGCATATGTGGATGACATCATGTTTGGAAGTAATCTAAATCCTCTAAGCAAGCAATTTGCTATTGAAATGAAAAAATAATTCTAAATATCGATGATTGGTTAACTGGCATTCTTCTTAGGTTTACAAGTCTGACAATCAGACACAAGAATATTCATATCTCAAACCAAATAAATTAAAGAAATGTTGAGAAAATTTCAAATGGAAGATTTCAAACCTATGAGCACACCTATGATTTCAGGATGAAAACTAAGAAAAGATGATGAATCACTAAAAGTGGACCAAACCATGTACTTATCAATGATTGGTAGCCTATTATATGCAACAACAACAAGACCATATATTATGCAAGTTGTAGGATTAGCGGCCAGATTCCAATCTGCACCTAAAGAGACACATATGAAGGTAGTTAAAAGGATTTTTAGATATCTCAAAGGTACCTTGGATGTTGGATTATGGTATCCCAAAACAAAAGACTTCACATTAACTACATATACTGATGTAGATTGGGCAGGAAGTATTGATGACATAAAGAGTACTAGTGGAGGAGCATTCTTCATAGGAAAATGTCTTGTGACAATACCAGTGCTTGTTGGGAGTATGCCTATTTTGAGGAAATACCTATTTTTGGAAGGAAAGACCTAATTTTGGAGAAGAAAAACTGGCAGGAAAAGCAACAAACATGAGGAAAAGCAACATGCAAGAAGAGAAAGCCACATGCGAGGAGGTAGGAGAGTCTAACCATGTTAGGGTTAGGGTTTTTGACAAAGGTTGTAACGACTATAAGCATAAAAATAATCATAAATAAAGACCTAGGAGGTCTAGGTTAAGGGTTCGATTATTGTAGTTGGTTTCAATTTTTGTTCAGTGGGTGCAAGTTTATAGTTGTTGAATAATTATAAGCCTAAGGTGAGATAAAAGGGTCAAGTAGCTATATTTTGAGGGTTAGGTCACATGTTGAGGAGCCTAGTGTGATCTAGTCCACCTCACAAAGGTTCTTGAGCCTCTTCAAGATTGTATGATGGAAGATGTAATGCGTGGAGTGCCATATTTTGTAGAAAACTAAATAAAAGAGTAGAGAAGCCAAATATTTGTGGACGTAGCCCAGGAGGGGGTGAACCACGATAAAACTTGTGTCTACTGTGATGACTCTTGCATGTTTACCTTTTATCAGTGAATGAATGGTTAAGATAGATATATTAGAATGCATGCATGGGATTAAAAGATGAATGAATCTTAGGAATATTTAAATGAATAACATGATGAATGCATGAAGAAGATAAAATACATCCCCATATCCCCACTCATTTCTTGATTGCAAGCACTTGAGCATTGCAGTCACCCATAAAGATATCTTGGGTGAGACTGTGTAGTGCACTCTGTGTGTTGTGTTGCCTTCTGGTTTACTAGGAGGGTCAATAGTTTTAAAGGGTTTTGTTGGAAACCTATTGAGATATGAACCTAAGTCAGACCAAGAAGTAGAAGTGAGAGATATTAAAGAAAACAAATGGTTTCGTTGCCGGCTAGAACTGCATAAGATTGAGTGGATGGGATCCATGGAAGAAACATGTAGAGAATGAAAGTATATAAGGGAATGTTCAGGCCGTGGAATCCAACAAAGGCAGAGATTGAAAGATGGCTAAAAATGAAGAAACTTGAGTTTGCGCAGAAGGACAACAGAAACCCTAAGTTAACACCGCACAAATATCTTGACAAATATGTGTTTAGCGACTTGCATGAGGTATTTTTCTATGATTTCTCGCATTTTTTGTAGGAGTGGCTATTGAGGTTAAAAGAAAACCACCCTATGAATTGAATCAAACAACTAGAGTGGAATTCAATGGAGATCGTGCAGTTACAAGAGGTTAACAACAAATTTACATGCACAATATATTTCTGGGTAGACAATATTGTTGCAGGGTTTATCACTGAATTTGTAGTAGATACAACGAAGTCTTACAACATCGCAAATCAAGATTTTCTAAAAGGACCTAGAGGTAGGTATATCAGATCATTGTATAGTTCAATCAAGATTTTATTGTATAACAATGATGCGATGACCATGTAATCAAATAACTAAAATTCCTTGCATGCATGGGGGAGGGGGGGAAGCACTAACAAGAGGAGGATAAATGGATAAATAAATGGATAATCGAAAGAAGAAGGAGGTCATGGACCCAATCATGATGGAGGAAGACTAGATAAAGAAGATAATGGCAACAACTGGAAAGACACACAACAGAGTACCCTACCAATATAAGATGAATAACAAGAAGATATCCATAGTTGATAGAGAGGGCTTAGAAATCAATGAGGAAGAGGTAGAGGATCTCCGGGCTATGGAGAAGACTGAGGAAATTCTACGTGCAACATATGAAAGGAAAACATGAGGTACAAGGGTAGGAACAAAAGGTAGAAATATAATCAATATCAAAGTCAGTGTGGAACCTATAACCCCATGTGCGACTAATACAATAGAAAGAACACCAACATCTAGGAAACTTAATTTTAGTTGCAGAAGAATGACAGGACAAGGATACAGTCAAGGAGCATCAAATGGAGGAGCCAGTTCAAGAAGTCACAATCAAATATCTACACTACACGGAGGTAGTACTTAAACATAGTTCAAAATGTCTGGACATGATCCCATGATCAGGTTACTAGAATTTTGGGGAGAGGCATCAGAGGACCCTGAAAATCACTTATTCATCTGTGAGAAGATCTAGGAAGAAAAGAAGATCATAAATGAGGATACAAAACTTGTGCAGTTAGCTATCACGCTAAGAGACCGTGCACTGGATTAGTACATAAGCCCAGATGTAAACAATCCACTAGGAGTTACAAGGACTATTATAGATGTGAAAAAATTACTGATAAATGAATTTCAGAAGCCTAGCTCAGAATATCAGTATATGAATGAAATGATTGAAATCAGGAAAAAAACATGTGAGTGTGTTTGGGATATTGATCAGAGGTTTAAATGGTTGAATGGTAAGTTGAAATATGCAATTAATGACATGCAACATAGTCACTTATTTGTGAACTCACTATTACCACATTTGAAATACCCCTTAAGACAACAAAAGTTTCAAAATCAAGTAAAGGATCTACAGGTAGCCTTACAACTAGAAGAGAACCAATATCAAAAGACAGATCCAACAATAGATGAGATAAATGAGGATCTGAAGAACCTAACATTTCAACTTAACTAGAATAAGGGAAAAGAGAAAAGATAGGCTGTTTGGTGTACCACATGCAAGACAGAAGGACACCATAAGAATGAATGTCCAACTTTCATGCATTACATGGAAACATGAGTACCAAACCCCTTGCTAATAGGAGAACCATGGTGCGATATTTGTAAAACACATGGGCATGATCCATATCATTGTCCAATGATGCAAAAGTATAAGACAATACCCAAAATCTCATACTGCAATTTTTGCAAGTTAGTGGGTCATGATGATAAAGATTGTAGGACGATGGAGTTGATGATAGAAATAACTTCAAATACTTATAGGGTGCAAGAATAAATCATGACAGGGAAAGATACACCTTAGTTTAACTAGGTACCACCTCCATACAACAATTCACATCAATAGTATAATAATGCACAACCTCAATACAATAATGCACAACCACAGTATAACCCTGCGTAGTATAACTAGATACCTCAATACAATGCACTGCGAGGAGATCAAGGTGGATACATATGTGGAGGATGAGGTAGAGGAGGATTTGGATGAGGCAGAGGTCTAATAGTGTGCCACAACTTCCAACAGCCAGGACATTATGCAAAGGAGTGCCCACTTCCACCAACGACATCTATGTACTGTCGCGCAACAGACCGTGATACAAAAGACTGTCCAACACTTTTGGGAAATACCCAAGAAAAGAAGAACCATAACAACTAGAATGTACAGTGGATTTTTGCAGAAGCTAGGGATTATGGGAGAAACACCAATATAGTCACTTGAGGAGGGGCTAAGATAGGAACTGACGCAGTAAGACAAGACCCAACGCAACACCAATGGGTGAAGAAGAATATTGAACCAGATAAGCAATTTGATGCATGATAAGAAAATTAAACATTGAAGGTAGTAAGAAAGGAGTTTCTCAAGCAAAATGTTGCATCTACATTAGCTGTGAAACACACTCAGAACTTACTAATGTACGAAATTACCTCCTCAATGGACCACACCAGTGAAGCACAACCTCTAGATAAAGTAAGTAGCATCATTTTTTTTTAGCAATCCTGTGTTAAGTTATTAAAGGATCCCTCATCTGTTAAGATCTTACAAAATCTACTAGAAATATGTAACACAGAGGCATAAGGGAAATTAGAGTAGAAAAAAGTCAATCATCTCCATACAAGATGAAGGACAAGTAGAGAATTCAGACTAAATTCCAACATTGGAGACTTCAATATTATAGTGGATTTAGGCTCTGAAGTAAATATTTTACCTAAGAAGACATGGAAGTGCATGGGAGAACCCACACTAGGCTATTCCCATGTTCAGCTGAAATTATCAAATCAACAAAGAGTGCTACCAATTGGAAGGCTTAAAGGTGTGACAATAGATTTGGATGGAGTGCACACTATGACAGATTTTGAAGTAATAAAGATAGTAGATGGCACAACACCTTATCGAACATTGCTTTGATTGGATTGGGAATGTGATAACCATGCCATAATCAAATTGAAAACAAGGAAAATGACATTTGAATAAGGTGAGTATAGAGTCATTGCACCATTAGATCCTTCAGAAGGAGAAAGGTTTGTAGAACCCAATTGTTTTGATTTGGAAGAAATAAACTAGTAGTACAAAACTACCGCACAAGAAGAATATTATGTTAACCCAACTGGAGATGGGGTACTCATCTGTAGAAGCATCACATCATGTGCTTCTGAATCAGATACAGGTTTGGAGAATTGGCAACAACGATTACATGATGTTTCTACAAGAAGATGTGCAAGAATAGACCTAAGATGGGTTGGTACAGAGATAAGGGAACCTACCAATTTTCATGCGTGTAACAACCCTCCTAGTTAAGGACAACTACTCTGTCAACAGGTGCAATTTTTTTTTTGTTTGTCAAAGTGTGTGCGCGCGCGTAGAAGAAACCACCCCCTCGACTCTACGTCACCACTCAAACCAACAAGACGCAAGTAAGACGAACACAATCAAGACGACCCGACATATCATAGTGACAACAAGAAATAAACGCCCCTGGACATAAGGCGTGCAACTAGCAGCTGTAAGAAGAAAAAGACACCAGGGGTTAGGTACAGTACTGCCACAGAATGAAAGAATCCAACAATAGAGTTGCAGTAGTGGAACTGTGCCTTTAAACAGCCCGAGACTACTGATACGGCTCAGAGTGTGTCTCAAGAGTGGAATTGTGCCTTTAAATAGCCCGAGATTCTTGATACGGTACTGGATTCCTTCCACCAGATTTACACACAGACATAAATACTAAGCTACAAGAGGTGTCTATATCCTGCCCGACACGAACAAACTACGCAATACAATACCACCAAGTACTACAAAATCAGGGACAATCATGACCTCTACGGGAGACGCAAGTCAGGAGGACTCAAATCGACCAACCACTATTGAGACCCGAAGACATCAATCAAGACCAATTGCTCCATTAATTATCATTAACCGACAAAGACTTTATCATAAGGTAAAAACCAGTAATCTCAACCCCCATTATTTAGTTATAAGGTCATCAGGCACTAGATCAGGGACAAGCAGTAAGCACAAGCGCATTGCATTTTTCTGATAATCTCCATAAGCGAGCACGATATCATACCATAATGGTAAACCCATGAACATTTACATTCTCCCCATCATCTTGCCCTTCCTACCAATTATTACCATATTTATAATAACCTTACAAAATAATAGACTTGCAATTTAAACCTCGTCATTGGCATTTCCATTTAAACAATATTAGCATTGCAATCCAACATCATCTTCAACATTTCAATTAATCCAATAATAACATTGCGATCTAAACATCATCACGAACATTCATTTAACAAATATTAACCTCGCAACTTAAGCATCCCCATTAACATTGCAATTTGAACAAATACCTCAACATTGCAATTCAACCCACATTAACATTTCAATTA
>ML816933.1:33923-45291 GCA_009831015.1 Picea engelmannii
AACAACAAATCATCAAATCGAATGAAACATCATAGTAAACATATCACCCAAAAGCACACTCCCTGACTTAGTCCGGAGTCCAAGGGGGTTCTACCGATGCCTCTGCATCCTCAAGGTCAAAAACCCTGCACACTCAATAAAACTGCATCAATAGCACCTGTCTACATCAAATAGTAACACATCATGTCATATGTCAATCGCATCATAATCAAATATAAAAGGTCTAACATCAAAAAGGGTCCAAATCACTTGCGAGCAAGTGTCCTCAAATAATAAGTGTTCTCAGTGCGCCAGAGCGGGATGTTACAATGTGGTAAATGACTTAGAGGAATTTCTGACAAAATATGAAGAGGAAGTGTTAGAAAATCAGAGACTCTCATCCCTAGATATTGCACTCAAAGATAGACTTGCAATATGGTGGGGTTTGCAGAAATAAACAATTCAAGACTGGTACCAATGTAATTGACTACTGTGCATTAGATTTGGCGTAGAACAGAGAGCAATAAAATGCAGAGGTATGATGGGAAAGGGACACCAACAATTTTTTTGGAGAAGTGTAGAACACAATGGAGGATGACATCACCAGAAGAATGGCATCATCACTTTATCCATACATTGAAAGGAATCTTAGAGAACTGGTATGTTTACCAGGAGATGCACAGAGATACTACAGAATGGACAACATTACAACATAACTTTGTAGTAACCTTCTCATTTGAACACGAGAACCCCAAAATTGATTCAACACTAAAGCAGATAAGAAGTGTGATATTTATTGATGAACTGGAGGTTGAAATCATGACAAAGTATCAACAACAAAACATACAAACAATCAAAGAGTTATTTTCATGCTACCATGTTGAAGAATAAGCACCAGATGAACATGATCTGCACAACATTCATATTATAGAAATTGAAGGAGAAATAAAGGTGGAAGGTCCATCTCTAGAGTCAGAAGTATTTGCCACACCAATAAAAGTTAAGAAAGTCAACATTGGGACAACTGACAATCCTAAAATGGAAAGTATTGGAGACTATTGGGATGAACAAACAATGGAAATAATAACAAAGTTACTGTGAGAATATAGTGACATGTTCCCAACGACCTTTACAAATATGAAAGACATAGAAGGAGAGCTAGGAGAGATGAAGATACCTCTCAAACCTGAGGAAAGACCTGTCAGGTAGAGACCTTACAATATGAATCCAATATATAAGAAGAAAGTGAAAGGAGAAATTGATAGAATGCTAGAAGATGGTATCATAGAACCAATATAAGAATCTGAACGGATAATTCCTATGGTAGTCGAAGAAAATAAACAAGGGGGGATAAGGGTCTATGCATATTTGAGAAAAATGAATGATGTTTTCTTAAACAACCCTTTCCCTACCTCTTTTATAGATGAGGTCTTAGAGAATGTGGGAGGCCAGGAAGCAAATTCATTTACAAATGGATTCTCAGGTTACCATTAGATCAAAATAGCTCTAGAAGACAAGTATAAGACTAATTTTGATACATAATGGGGATCCTACCAGTATACAATGATGCCTTTTGAGTTGAATATTGCACTAACCATATTCTCAAGAGTAATCATAGCTACTTTTAAGGAATTCATACATCAATTTCTAGAAGTATATTTGGATGACTGGAATGTATATAGTTTGTTAAAGGACCATGTAGAAGTATTAAGGATAATGTTAGAAATATGCAGGCAACGCCATATATCATTGAATATCAATAAATGAATTTTAGGGACACCTTTTGAAATATAGTTGGGACATATAGTGTGTAAACAAGGCTTACTTGTAGATCTTGCCAAGATTGCAGACATTGTAAACTTACCACCACCAAAGTCAGTGCGCTAGTTGAGAGCAACATCGGGACATATAGGCTATTACGAGAAATTTATAAAGGGGTATGCACATATTACTACGGCAATGGAAATTTTTTTAAAGAAGGATATCAGACTCTAGTGGAATGAGGACTGTCAACAAGGGTTGGACACCTTAAAATAAAAGATGGTCACAACACCTATCCTAGTATTCCCAGATTGGAAAAAGACATTTCATGTGCATGTAGATGCATCAACCATATAACTTGGATAAATTCTAGCATAGCCAAGAGCAGGGGAATTAGAACTTCCTATAGCCTTTGCAAGAAGAAAATTTTCATAATTAGAGAAGAATTACAACACCACAAAAAGAGAAGGCCTAGCCATGGTATATGCACTTCAGAAGTTCAGACACTACTTACTGCACTTTAAAATGTTCACATACCATTCTACCCTCAAATACCTAGTCAATAAGCCAGTGTTGGGGGGGAAGATCTATAGATGGATATTTTTATTCCAAGAATTTGATTTCGAGGTGATAGTAAAACTAGGGAAACTTTAAAATGTTCACATACCATTCTGCCCTCAAATACCTAGTCAATAAGCTAGTGTTGGGGGTGAAGATTTGTAGATGGATATTTTTATTCCAAGAATTTGATTTCGAAGTGATAGTAAAACCAGGGAAGCTGAATGAAGGACCTGATCACCTGTAAAGGGTAACTATGGAGAAGAACCTACCCACTTGGAAGACAACTTCCCTGATGAATTTCTATTTTCATTACAGGTAGATGATGAATACTTTGCTGATATTATAGAATACTTAAGTACAAGGATTGCACCACAAGAGTTTATCACTACGCAGAAGAAGAATTTGGTAGTCAAAGCTGCAAACTATCAACTTATTGTAGGATATTTATACAATATAGGCGTAGATAATATTTTGAGAAGGTGTGTATTAGAGCATGAAAGGCCTAGAATTTTGGTAGAAGCTCATGAAGGTATAGTTGGAGGACACTATGTAGGAAAAGCTATCACACAGAAGGTATTGCACACATGATTATGGTGGCCAACAGTCCATAGAGATGCTAAGGAATGTTTCCAGAAATGTGATGTCTATCAAAGGGTTGGAAAACTAGACAAAAGGGATGAGATGCCTCTAAGACCACAAGTAACCTTCCAGGTATTTGACAAATGGGCAATAGAATTTGTGGGACAAATTAGTCCACCAACAAAAAAGTCAAGAGATAGATATATCATTACCGTGATTGAATACTTAACAAGATGGGCAGAAGTAACACCAGTAAAAGATTGCAGTGCAGAGACAACAACACACTTATTGTTTGAGCAAATGATCACCATATTTGGATGTCCAAGGATTTTGATGAGTGACCAAGGCACTCACATTATAAAAAATACCATCAGGGCTATGGATGAGGAGTTTGAAGTCTATCACTAGAAGAGTACACCATACCATCATAAGGCAAATGGAACAGTAGAAGCCTTCAATAAGATCTTGGAAAATGCTCTGACAAAGATCTGCAATGTCAGCAGGGATGATTGGGACTTGAAAATACCAGGAGTACTATGGGAATATGGGACCACATGTAAGAAGTTGACATAACAAACAACATTCATATTGGTGTATGGGCAGGAAGTAGTAGTTCCCTTAGAATTTCTGGTACCCAGTCTGCACGTAGCAACAATTACCAACATAATAGAAAGAGGCGTAGTAAATGAAAGGTTAAATCAACTAATGGAGATGGAAGAGAATAGTATTCTAGCAATATTTCATGAGGAAGTGCAGAAATCAAGAGACAAAGCCTGACATGATAGACATATTAAGAAGAAGAGTTTTAAGGAGGGAGACTTAGTCCTACTCTATGATAGTAAATTTTTCCAGCATCTGAGTAAATTTAGAATGCATTGGCTAGGGCCAAATGAAGTAAAGACTATCGCAGATGGAGGATCTATGCATCTAAAGGATTTGGAAGGAACAAACCTCAAATGAATGATCAACGATAGTTGACTGAAACTGTACCAGGACAATTGACCTCCTAACCCCTAAAAGTCACAACACAGTGGGAAAAGGCACATATATAATGTACTATAGCAGAGATTAATATAGAAAAATGAGAAAAATAAAAAAAAAGGAGAAAAAGAGGGAAAAATAAATACAAAAATAGAAAAGAAAGAAAGTATAAAAATACTGGGAAACATCGTACACAGAAATAGTGGAATCGACGTGACAAAAAGAAAAAATGACCGCACGTAGCATATGGTTGGCAGAAAGAAAAATAGTGCGCACTAAGGAAAAGTCATGACACACTAAGGATAAGTACAACACACCAAAAAAGGGGCCAACGGTTGAAAAAGTGAAAAATGACCGTTAGGAAAAAAAGGCGCGAATTGGAGAATTTATGGAATTGAATGAAGCATACTCGACAAGCTTCAATGCATTAATCACAACCAAAGAAAATTATCCGAGATGAATCAGGGAAATAATGACACCCTCTATATAAATGAAAAACGCGTGCCAAACAAGACTTATTATGAAATTCCAAACCTGTGAAGCTAAAGACGAGAGGCGAACATGCAAGTACAAAGATTCAAAACAATTGAAGCTCAATTTAGAAAGAAAGAAGTGTCCATGATGGCACCTCCAAAGGTTGGCACACCAATATAAACAACACGCAAAACCATAAGCATTCTCAGGTCACCACAAGAAACCGCAAAGGTGGAGTAGGAAATGGAACAAAGAGAGGGAATTGTCGATGTCGACGCAATTCCTTTGCCACAAGTCAAACCAGTGACCGACACACTGGTAGAAGAAGAAGAAGAATCCCCGACGATGATCGAGATGGAGATTGAATCACATGAAAGTGTGCAAAGGAATGAACTGGTCGCCCTAGGAACCCACAATAACCTATGAGGGTTGAAGCAACCCACAAAACAAATGGGGGCGACAGTGAGCATACATAGTCTGACGCAGCGAGACCACAACCTGGAGAAGGGTTTGTGCAATAGGAGGAAGGACAAGTGTAAGATATTACAGGCCAAATAGAGTCGAGTGGGGAAGAGAGAGAACCAAAGGCTGGTAACTCTATCGCACCGGTAAGAAGAAAGGGAAAACAATCTATTGCGTGGTACCCATGCAAGCAACTCGATGCCTCAATTGTGATACCACACATTCCAGAGGGGGTGCAGGCCATGCAAAATCTACTGGGGTGCGTGGAAAGGCTAAGATACTTGGACGATGATGTGGCCGACACTGGAAAATTACCAGAATTTGCGCAACATGTATACATGGAGAGTATATGCACATGCCCATTTGGAGACCCCATGATGCAGCCAAAACAATGGGCGAAAGGACTAGAAAACACAAGGATCCTAAACCTTGTATATATTCCCCCCTTTGGTAGGGTGAGAGAAGTAAATAAATGTGTCAAGTAGTTGATGGCAGTCCTCCATGGAGACTTCTTATGGATGGAAGAAATTGTCTCCATCGACATGGAACTAATTGCATTCATTACAGGTCTTCCATCAATGGGAGAGAGTCCCATGCAGTACCTAGATGACAAGACAAAAGAAGAGGATCTTGTAGAGGAAATGAAGAAAAATTATGGGAAAGAAAGAGGCTCGTGCATGATTATCATTAAGAGAATCAATGATGCATCGATGAGGATGGCCACAAAACTAATGGTGTGAAAATTACTACACAATTTCTGCAAGGAGGAGGTCCATGCAGGGGTTATCACAATTGCAACTCAGTGCACAAATGACACCATGCTCAACTGGGCCCCATATCTGTTGAACCCCTTCCTCGATGATTGCAAGGACACAAGGACTTGGGAACAGAGTTCCACTATTCATGGCTGATGATTTTGATAGCACTAATTTGGTGGAAGGAGCCTCCCTACTCTTACTTTTGTGATAGAGTAGGCTGCTACCGCACATTGAGGTACAGATCCATGGGAAGCATGTCGGATCCCAAGAGAAGAAGTGGAAATGAGGGTACCTTTGCGCGGTACCTCAACGACATCCAAGAGAACATAAACAACACCTGGAGGATCACTCTAGAAGTGGTCATGCAATATCAAGGCATATCCAACTTTAGGGAGACGTGCCACAATATGTGGATCCAGACGCGTAGGTATCCAACAAAAGAATGGTTGCAACTTCGTTTCTACATCAAGGAAGAGGAAGTTTAAATGGAAATGGGAGATTGGCAGGATGACTAGAAGATCCTGGTCATCACCAATGAAATTCCAAAGGGAAAGGAGGTAGAAGCAGGTTCGTCCAAGACACCTACATGAGACAATGCTGCACCCAAAAATCCAACACAACAGGATAATCCCAGTCATAATCCAGTGCAACAGAAGAAGGCCAGTGCTCCAAACAAGGATGCGTCGTCAGGGAAGAAGGACACTGCCCCGACGCAGAAGGAACAAGGAAGGGGGACAAAACAACACAACAAACTCCTTTGACATTCACTCCATAAGAAACATGGCTACCCAAGTGACCAATTATACATATAGAGGGGCCGCACAAGAAGGACAAGGCTCATAAGAAAATACATGAGTAAACAATTATTGAGGACGATGTTGATCTTGTCATAGAGAGATTACAGGATCACACAATTGAGGAGTTTGAAGAGGATGAGCATCAAAGAGACAGGATAAAAAATGAGTTGGATGACATCAGGCAAGTCCTAGAACAAATTAAAGCAACACAAAGGCATGAAAGGGGAACAAAATCCTTCTCCTCAGCGACAGGAGCATAGGAAAGGATCACGCTGAGTCAAGAACACACTATCTAGCGCATAGCACAGGTGAGTCTAAGATTCCAAGTAACAATATAGATGATGTAGATGGACGATGCCATAGCCTAGACACCACCTAAGGATCTGACACATGTACAGTTGGTACTGACAAAGATACCAACAAAGGCATTGTACAAACTTCAAGTCAGTGTCACACATGAAGTACAATCACACACAATGACATATGTGGAATCTGTGTAGGAAACTAAGAATGTAAAGGATACCCTAGAACTGGTGGTTGATCAAGTAAATCTCAAGGAAAAAGAGGAGAAACAATGCACATATAATTTAGAGCATAAGATGAAGGAAGTTTGTACAAGGATTCAAGACAATGCGCAGACAACCATGAGAAATGCGAAAGAACTTATCTAGATCATTGTGTAGATGCTCCAAAACTATAAGAAGGAGATCAAGGATCTCAAAGAAAAATAAACCCCAACTAATCCTCCATAATTTATGGCTGAAAGGGAAGAAAAAGTATCCTGACAAGTGGAAGTGATGTAGAAAGAAGCTGAAAAGGTCACACAATTGTTTGACAAGACCGCACAACTATGGAAATCGCTGCAAGAAGATGATAGGTTCCAAAAATTAGATAATAAAGAGGAGGTAATCAACACTGGAATCCAAGAGTTGAAGCAAAGGACAAAGTCCATGAGAATCACAGAGCGAGTGAAGGGTGTGCAGGAGATGAAGACCCTGCAGGAAAAACTGAAGACTGTGCAGAAAAACAAACAGGCAAGGCTAGCCCAATTAGAACCTCTCCAAGAGAAAGCAACACAAATGATTGCGAAACTGGATAAGGAAAACATGATAATGGCTTAGGACCATGTTGAGAGTGCATAATCTGTCAAGGAGCACATCACAACGCAAAGGGTAGAAGAGCTCACAGAGATAACTGCGTAGGGCAAAGCAAAAGGAGAAGAGATAGAAGGGAAATTCCACAACTTGGAAAAGGATTTTCAGGGAGTGCACACAACTTGAGTGGCTCGAGATGAGCCACATGTCATTATTGGGGGCCTGCTGGGTGCATGCCTATTTTGAGGAAAGACCTACTTTTGGAAGGAAAGACCTAATTTTGGAGAAGAACAACTGGCAAGAAAAGTAACACACATGAGGAAAAACAACATGCAAGAAGGGAAAACCATGTGCAAGGAGGTAGGCAAGTCTAACCATGTTAGGGTTAGGGTTTTTGAAAAAGGTTGTAATGACTATAAGTCTAAAAAGAAGTATAAATAAATACCTAGGAGGTTTAGGTTAAGGGTTCGATTATTATAGTTGGGTTCAATTGTTGTTCAACGTGTGTAGGTTTATAGCTGTTGAATAATTGTAATCCCAAGGTGAGATCAAAGGGTCAAGTAGCTATATTTTGAGGGTTAGGTCATAGGCTTAGGAGCCTGGTGTGATCTAGTCTGTCTCACAGAGGTTCTTGAGCCTCTTCAGGATTGTATGATGGAAGATGTAATACCCGGAACACCATATTTTGCAAAACTAAATAAAATAACAGAGAAGCCAAATCTTTGTGGACGTAGCCCATAAGGGGGTGAACCACGATAAAACTTGTGTATGATATGATGATTCTTGCATGCTTACCTTCTATCAGTGAATGAATGAGTGAATGGTTAAGATATATATATTAGAATGCATGCATGGGATTAAAATATGAATGAATCCTAGAAATATTTAAATGAATAACATGATGAATGCATGAATAAGATAAAATACATCCCCATATCCCCACTCTTTCCTAGACTGCAAGAACTTGAGAATTTCAGTCACCCATAAATCTATCTCGGGTGAGACTGTCAATGCACTCTATGTGTTGTGTTGCCTTCTAGTTTACCAGGAGGGTCGATAGTTTTAAAAGGTTTTGTTGGAAACCTATTGAGATCCAAATCTAGGTCAGACCAAGAAGTGTAGGAGATATATAAAACCAACAATGCTATAAACTTTTCTAAAAAGAATGTCATGCACTTAAAAACCAAGAATATCCCAATTAAATTTCATTTTTCAAGGGAACATGTTTCTTGCAAAGTTGTTAAAGTGGAATATGTGGATACTAAAGAACATGTTGTAGATAAATTAACAAAACCTTTACCCATGAGTACTTTTGAATACATTAGATAGAAATTGGGGGTAATCTCCATATCTAATTAAATAACACATGCTTCATCAGAAAATGAGTACATGGATAGGGGGAGTATAGCCTCAGGGGGAGATAAGAAACATGATTTCTATCATTGTTGTCAAAGGGGGAGAATAAACATTAAAACCAATTAAGATTGGAAAGGAGTTTTTGCTTTGTTTCCATCAATGCCAAAGGGGGGAGAATGTTGAACCTAGTTCTATGGTGTTGGAATCGATGCAAAAAAGGGAAAATATGGTCAACATTGGACATGGTATTATGAAGTTGGAATTGATTTCAAAATGGCTAATCCAATATGGATCCATAAAATTCACATATGGAGGAATAAATAAGACAAGGTTTATATTCCAACAAAAGTATATTGTTCATTCTTGAAGATATCATGAAAAATACAATGGAATTATGTCTAGTGTTATGCCTATGTTCATGAAAACTACAATAGAATTCTGTCTAGTGTTATGCCTATATCTTTACCAACTACTGAAATAGTGAATACAACTTTGGCACAAACAATGAATGCATGTGTTAGTGCCATTATAACAAGCAACCACAAAGTTTAATACTTTGATTCGTGACATGATTAACAATTTCCCTATAGGACATATCACAAAATGTGTTTAATGTCTACTCCATTAAGTCTGTCAACTTCATCACCACCTACTCTAATGACTGTAGAACAAGGCCGACCAAACCATAAGGGGGAATGATTAGACTGGTTCCCAAACATAATTCACCTACAACCATTACCACCGAGACAAATAATTTATGAGTTTATTCCTAGATTAAATACAGAATGTGGGAAAGGAAGTCCTAGCCAAAAATATATTGGACGACGATGATCGTTAAATTAAATTGAAAGCATGATCAGACATATTGAATCAAATTCACAATTGAAATAACACGAACATTAATTAACAAGCCCAGACCCAAAGATTCAAATTAAATACCTTTTTTTATATGTTGTGTCCACCCTAATTGGATTGGACGATCCAAATTCACTTCGTGTTTTGCAACAGGTGACCAAAGTCAGCATGAACGAAAACTTGAAAATCACACAGACCATCCACTCAACTCTTGATCAAGTCCAGTCCATTGATTTGATTATCCCCTGCATAATATTTCTTTGTGATCACTCTTAGTCACAGATTGAAGTCATATGGAGTTTTTAAACAGTCAAGGTGATAATCGAGATAACACCTGGTCACTTAGTAATAAAAAGTGCCACAATGCTTTTTCTTGAAGCACTTAGACACAATGTCAAGTTATATGAATGAAGGCCCAAACAAAGAGATTCGATAAAATGATTATTCAAAGAAATTTGGCTAAGTCAAGACAAATAAAACCTTAATTAAGTCTTGTAATTATGTCATAAAAATCAGGATACTCACCTAATAAGTTAGGATGATTGGACAATTCGTAATGGCTACTACTTTGCATATTTAATTGAATTGTGATGATCAAACACAAAGATGATGAACACCATATATGAGAAATCACAGGACAATAAGGAAGTTTTAGATGAAAACAAGAGGAATACATTTATTCTTAAACAACATTATTGTTATGAAAAGACACTTGAAGAACCTTATTAATTAAGATTTCAGAGTTCGAATTTGGATAAAGAAGCAATACAGAGTCACCCCCCCTCTCAGTATTGAGAAACATTTCAACATATGTAACCATGTGTTATTGTTCCATCTATAAGAGGTAGCAAGGTTATTTAAACAAACCCAATTTTCCATGTTTCTAAGGCTACATGCATTGCCAAAAAAACTAAGAAAATATTTTTTTGCATTTTGTCCATTGGTATGATTTCTTTATTTTTCCTATAGTTTTACTTTCACTATTTTCAATGCCATATTAATTTAATGTTAAGTGAATATTGTGCATGAATTGGACGTATAAAAATGTAATCCAATATATGTGTCCATTAAGTTTTCCTTGTATAATTTGAGCCATATTTTTGTCAATGTTTCATAGAAACCTGCAAAGGAGATCTAGCTAAACCAAGTACAAACAAAGCTTATAAAGAAAGGATGAGATATTCAATATTAACGAATGAGAAAATATATTCACACTACTCCAATGAGCTGATCAATGAATGATTATTGATACATAGATGATGATCAATATGATTCAATGAATGAGTGAAATACACTCATATATAGAAAAGAGCATTCCATAATTAAGAACAACAATAAAAAAAATAACTTTCTGTAGGAATGCATGCATGCATAATAGTGATGGTCTAAATAGAAAGTCTAAAATAGAACTAGTCAGTTAACTCCCACTGAACTAGTGTGTTGAAAATATAAATTTCTCCAACAATTTCCATCTAGATCTCATATTTATAAGTGTAGAACCTGTGGCCTTAGGATCTTCTATCTTGTTGAGGCTGAAAACATCAATTTTGGAATTATAACATGTTTTCCTTTTTCCTAAATTCCTTCTCCATTTTGATGTATTTTTATTTTTGCAAGTGTATATTCATTTGGACCATTATAATGATGAACTTGTATTTATGTATCATTAATATATATTTTGACATATTTGGGAAATTATATTAGTCAAGTG